>MU107218.1:30452-61438 GCA_012274485.2 Sinapis alba | reverse complement strand
TTTTCTTCTCCTCTGTCCTTTGTTCATCTTCTCCTTTGAAGCAGGAATTCGAGGATGTGAGTTTGACCATAACAGATCTTGATCGGCAAAATTTCGGACCTTCATCGTAGCTCCAACTGATTCGATCCATTAGCTTCGTGTGTCGACAACTATCATGGCCGGACAACTATTAAAACAAAACATAAAGATCAGTAAAAAAACAGAAACTGATTTACAATGATTTTCGAGCAAACAAATTATCAAAAAATCTTACTTTTAATACAAAAGATTGAGGGACTTACAAAATAGATTGAGGCGTTTTGATGAACATGCAAATCGAAGATCTTGAGATGTTGTATTTGATTTAGGTTTCTCGAGATTCTCGACATGAAGAAGAAGAAGAAGAAGAGTTAAGAGAGAGAGAGGGAGATAGAACGGCTGAGAAAGTAGGTGAGAATAATAGAGATTAACAAAAAAAAATATTATGTAAATTGGACACAAGTAAATTTGGGCCTCATTTTATGTAAATTGGTTAATGTTTAATGTATTTATTTATGAAGCCCAGTATTGTAAATCATAGACATTAAACTATGTATTTAAAACTAGACATTAAAACTACAAAATACAATTTTTTTTGTCTACAATTTTATGGTTGTTTTTTCTGTGTTTAATTAAATAAAAAGTTCTTAAGTTAAATTTAAGATTACTATTATCAAAAGTACACTTAATATTTATTACTCTGTTTTTTATGCATTTTTATATAAATTGTTAATAACAAATTATTACTATAATTTATAGTTTTATTTAAGAGTTTTTTTTAACATATAATATAATTTATTTATATAAGATTGATTTCATATTGTTACTTTCTTTTTGATTTCTTTTATATATTTAACCCAAAATTTAAAAATATATATAATTTAATATATACAATATTATTATGTAACTGGTCTACCTTATGAGTTATTTATTTTTGAGTATGATACATTGTTATTGAGTGAAAAAGTATTAAATTACAAAATAATATATATTTGTAAAATTCTTACTAAAATGTTTACAGTTCACAATATCTTATAAACGCACCTTATACATGATACAATGATGAATTATATAGTTTAAACAATTAACAAAAGTGGTAAAGCTAGAACCGTCAAAATTTTGTTTTCTAAATTTTATATTTATATATATTGTAAAGGGTGCACCCGCGCTGTCGCGCGGGTCAAGATCTAGTTTCCGTTTTAAATGGTCAACAATATCATATTCCCATTACTATATGGAAGGTTAATATGATTCGAATTGTTCTATATTGTATCAGTTAAATCAGTATAGTATTAAAACTGAGACTCAGGGTGTTCCATTATTGTAGGATCCCCATTCAGGGAACTGGTGGTTAAAAATTAGTACCCAGTAACCCATATAATTGTCGGGTATTGGCCTGCTTCATTGTTCAACCATTTACAAGATGCTGCATCTGAAATTCAGTGGGGAGGTGAAATAATAGATTATAGAGAGTATTCAAAACATACAAAGACAGAAATGGGAAGTGGACGTTTTGCCGAAGAGGGATTTAAAAAATCAAGTTTCTTCAGGAATATTGAGATAATTGATGAAGGAAACACTACGCTACAACCTGTTGGAGCATACCCTTTTATGACAAGAAAGAATTGCTACAATGTTGATCCTGGGATTCATCCTGTTTGGGGAACTTTCTTTTATTATGGTGGTCCTGGTCGAAATCGTAAATGTCAATAACTATATATCAGTATTGAACATGTGCTATACCAAAAATGAATGTTTCTAAATTCATCCCTTTATTCTTATTTGAGGAGCATTAGAAACTAAACTTATCTTCATGTGTGATTAAATCAAAATGCCATTGCTTAAGTGTCAATACTAGAATCCTTCTCACTACTTCTAATTAAAAGCCCTCTCTTCACTAGAATAATTACATGTACTACTATTACTCATTATAAAATAGCTCAACATAATATGCTATATGTTTCCTATGTATATAACCGATTATTCATTAACTTGTACATTACCGATTGTTACGGGAATGGACATGTCAATTTCAATGACCGTACTTATCATAAAGCTATCCCATTAACATATATGTTTATATATTAAAATTAAAAATATATTATAAAGCTACCCTATTAAAATATATGTTTGTATATTAGGATTATATATAACATGTTAAAATGTCTACCTATGCCTCACATATATAAAACTAATTAAATCATATAGTTGATTCCACATATATATAATGTGGTAGAGGAAGCCATGGATCTGGCGTAGTCTTGATCATGATTATTATGAATATAAATATGTTGCATAGTCAGATCAAAAACGATGGTTCTCAGTTTTGTATATATATATATAACGTAGTAGAGGAAACCATAAAATGATTTATTCTCTATTATGTAGTTAACACATTAAAATATATATTTGTAATCTACCACATATACAATCCTTTCAATTATACCAGTATTTTTTTTCTGTGGAACATATAGAAAACAAATCATAAGTTGATCCAATTAATTGTATTGAATCTATATAACATAATGTAATGCTAAAACTTGTGAATATCGTTTAGGTATATGCTATATATATATTCATTGTGATGAATTTTAAAAATATATGAGTCGGTTCAAAGTTTTAGTTGTAAATACGGAAAATAAATATCTCTGATTAGTTTTACCATTTAAGAGTAGTGGTCAATTCTAATTGTGTAATCAATTCAGAATTTACATTGATTGATTTTTGTTATCAATTATTTTGCGGCAATTAGGTTGTATAAAAAGGTTAGTCTATCTATAGTCAGATCAATTTTAAAAATTGCAGCACAAGTCTTATATCTGCGATAGCATTACACATACATAGAAGGTAAGTGCATTGATTATATATTTGATTTTTGATAGCCTTTACATAATTTGTGATGCGTTGATTTGTTATATTGTGTGTTAAAGCAAGTTTTAATATAAATTGGAGCGCCAATATTGTGATATTATTTTGTGAATATTTTCTATAACTAGTCCGTTTTGATTTCATTAGTTTAACCTTAAACCCACATCATTTCGGGTATATATATGTGAGCCCTTGAACACGTCTCCTCATCATACTCTTCTTAACAAACCTTCATTACAAACCCATTCTCGCAAGTAACATTAGCAGGTTTCAACTCCGTATCCAATTTGAAACCATTTAAGAAAATGTGGAGAATAAGAGTGAGTATCATCAGATTGTGGAAGCAAAAATTATTAAAAAACCAAAATCTAAAATCAGATACCAAAAATTACAGTTTTGGCAAATTAACTGGGATAACTAGGCCTTGGCATAAATACATGTTACCCGCCTTCAACTCGTTATCCGCCTCGTATTTGCCCCGTAAATACAAGTACTTGTTATAATCAAGGCAAGTAACAAATTAGGAAATTTAATTACTTGCAAGTCTAAACCAAGTAACAAGTCTTAAATTTATTTTAACTACTTGACTCGTTTTGACTCGTTACTTGACTTTCAAAATATTTTATAACATTTACATTGTTATTTCAGCTAACTTAATACTTATATAATATATCAAACATGTGGGATCAAATAATTCTTTCTTTTGTTTCATCAAATTCTACCCACATTATCTCATATCGGTCGTAACATAAAAATTAAAAAAAATTACTATAAATAAACACAATCACCTTATATTAAAATCATTGAAATAAAATTTTTATTTTAAAGGCTCAAATGCAAAAAAAAAAAAATCATTAAATAAGCAAATACAAGTATATAAGTTACTCACAAGTATTTCATATATAGACAAGTACTTGATTAATCAAGTACTTGGTATTAACAAGTACAAGGCAAATTTTTTAATACTCAAACGGGGCAATTCGGGTTACAAGTATAACAAAAATCCCGGGTACTTGCCCCGTGCCCAGGCCTAGGGGTAACTAATGTACTGTACTTATTTTAAATAAAAAGTGTTGAAGCTGATATCATTTGTATATTTTGCTAATGTTATTTTGTTTATCATGATAAGGTCGATTGAAGAACGTTACTAACATTGATGGTTTTTCCAAAATTGTGTTTGAGCCCAATGATGTTCCAGAAATCGATGCTTTCAAAATGAAGTAATACATTTCATTTATTGAGTTTAATAAATAACTGTGTTTAGTTTGGTAAGCTGATATCCACAACTGATTTTATATAAGTTTTTGCTTATTCTTATAGATTCACTTCCACGAACTATACTTCAATTATACAAAACCTATAACATAAGTTTTTTAAAAAACAAAGCTTACCTTATATAGACATGCACAATTTAGTTGAATCTTCCATTATATAACATGTAATATTTGTGACTATGATTTTTACCTTTCTAATACCTATAGATTAAAAGTTATAATCTCTTACAGTCCATTCATTCCGCGCAGGACGCGGATTACCACCTAGTTGATAAATAAAATAAATGAGTAAAAAAATTTGTGCTTAAATCACCAATATCCCCTGTTTGTTGATGTGTCACAATATGTTCATATTGTAAACGCCTTATGTTCGAAAACTAAAATGGGAAGGGTTTCTAAAATGAAAATTTGTTTAGTGGAAGAGCCTTAGTTCAATGGTTCATTAATGCTTCTATGTAAAGAAGTATGGGTTTCGAATCCCAACAAAAACATACGTGAATCTGATAGGTTGAATTGTTGGATGTAGAACCGTCTTGTAATATTTGATTTTGATATTTCTCATAGTGTTTGAATCAACCCGTTTGCTCACAATCCAACATGACACAAAATGAAACCTAACAAGTTTAAAAAAGTGAGAATAGAGAAGTCAAAAGGAGTTCATTGTGTAACTCTATGTTCTCTTTTGGAACCGACTCATTATCTCATTTTTATCTTAAAACCTATGTTTTAAAAAATTTTGGGTTGAGTTTCCCGTAAAATCGGTAACCCAAAATTAAATACTAATATTAATATATACATACAGATATACATATTTATACATATTTTTAGAACCTCAATGAGTAGATACTCTCATTGGAGGTGCTCTTAGAGCATCTCCAACCCAACTGCATAATTTACTGCAAAATAGAATGAAAAATGCAATCATAAAGAAACAAAAAAAAACATTACTCTATATATGGAGTAATGTCTTTTTTGTTTATTCATGACTGCATTTTTCACTCCATTTTGCAGTAAATTATTAAGTTGAGTTGGAGATGCTCTTAGCGTCTTCCTTTTGTCAGGCCTTGTATAGTCACAACCACTCCACAAGCTCCTTTTAATCCTTGAGACCCAAACTCGTAAACACTCTCACTTATTTTATAACTTCATCTTTGTAGCTGTAACTTCTCCAACTTCACATTAAACACAGGCTTGTCCTTCTTTTCCTCTGCTTTTCTGGTTCCAGCCTCTTGTTTTGCTCTCTCCCTCATGCCTTAGAACAAAATCATTTGTTTTTTTGGAAGCCACATGTGTTTATTGAGTACATGAACAATTTGTTTCCGCTCTTCTGGAGACCATGCCGTTATACGCTCAGCTAGCTCTACGATTTTGCTCGAAGGGTGGGGTCAAGGACCATATGAATATTGCTGCAAGAAACACACTTGCATAGACCATTTTAAGTGACACAAAATGGACCAAGATTATTTCAAGTGACACAAAAAAAGTTTAACAATTCTACAAATTTACACAACTCTCCTGTGTTACATAAAGAGGACAACTTTAGATTTGTGGTTTACAAAATGCTGTTATTGATCAATGCAA
Source organism: Sinapis alba (assembly GCA_012274485.2). Taxonomy (NCBI): domain Eukaryota; kingdom Viridiplantae; phylum Streptophyta; class Magnoliopsida; order Brassicales; family Brassicaceae; genus Sinapis; species Sinapis alba. The sequence goes on along the minus strand of MU107218.1, from coordinate 55,697 downwards.
AGAAATCTAAATTAAAATCACAGAATGAGAATGATTATGCTTACATGATGAACACCATATGATTGAAGATTAAGCCTTTAAATCTAACTGATATGGTGGAATGCACTCAACTTGATTAGGTGACTCGGTTATCTCATCCAAAGTGGTTGAATCATTGAACCGAATCAATAGAGGAGAGTGAGGCAGTCTGAAATTTCTGAATGCACCGAGTCACATAGGTGGTGAGACGGTGGACGTTGACGGTGGCTAGCATGAGCGTCGCCTGAAAACAGAAAAAAAAATGAAATCATAATCAACAAACATATCTAATCAAAACCATCTCTAAACGAAGAAAAAAATTGAAAAGATAATTTTGATAACTCTGAGTGTAAACGCCGCCGTATATTTACGAAACTACGATGAACATCTTTTTTCTGATAAGTATGTGAATATCATTAATGAAAATGAGAGATTTTGTACTGGTAGAAAAAAATTAAAAACTTGAAGCAATCCCAAGCAAAAATAAAAATGAAAAACAGGGGAGAGCTTAATTTGATTCTAAGGAGACTATGGTAAAATTTTACTCATGCCTCAGCCATGAGTTAGCGATAATACTGTAACGCCCCGACCGTCCACAGCTAATGGGCCACCCACGCCCGCTCTCTCGGCCCGTGGGCCCCATCCCGTTCCAACGGTCGGTCCGTTAATTTTTCAAGGCTCGAAATCATTGTTTACTGACCCTGCAATCACTCACACGGTATCGCAAATCATTTCCCGATAGGTCACTCATCCTTAGACTACTCCAGCTCAAGCACGCTTAACTCTGGAGTTCTAAACGGTTGTGCTCCCGAAAAGGTAAGTGCACTTTGATGACATATGTAGTCAAATCAATTCTCTTAAGCCTTTTCATATATCACAACTCGGGATGTTACAAATACTCAGAAGAATTTTCTCTTGTAAGATTAGCAAGATGGTGAGGATGATGTTCATGGGATCGAAACCCTTAAGAATGTTAAGTCGGACATGTCTAGAAAACTACCCAAACTCCTCCCGACCGTTTGAGTCAGAAGCAAAAGTGTTTGTGCTCTCTCACCACGCACCTGCCGCGGTTTTCACCACTGATTAGAAAACGAGAAGGTCAAACCCCATCTTCGTCAAATAAGTGTGATAACACGACTAAGAGTATTTTCAGGGTTGCATCTGAGAAAATTAGCTTTGGTGCATTTTCTCGCGAGGATCGTCAGCTTGGAGGCAGAGCCTTTTAGGAAATACTTGACGAATAGTATGGTTAACCGTCGTCTTTTCATATATGTCTCCGTCATGATTTCCGGCGGCTTCTACGTATTGAATAAAGATCAAGATTATAATAAATAGTAATTTAGGTTTATTTTGAATTTGGCTTTATTAGTTTCTTGTGAGTGAAGGAATTATGTGTTGGTTTTCCTTGGCGCAGTATATGGAAGTTTATGTGTATGTACATGATTCTGTCATCACCAAGTCCCCTATTCTCAGTTTGCTTTCATTCCATTAAAAACTTTATTAGTAAATCTGTTGGTCCTCTGAACCTTCTCAACTTTACAGTTTTCAATTTTGGCATGTCGTACGATAGTTTGAAGAATTTTAATGTTTACTATTTTGTTGATACTATACTATTACTAAAGAGACATTTCAAAAATATTTTCTTCATTAACAGGCAAAAGACTTTTATACATTTACTCTCTATATATAATAAATAAATAAATAAATAAATAAATAAAAATAAAGAAAATAAAAAGTAAAAACATAAAAAAATAAGAAAAAACAATTTTTGAGCTATACTTTTTCTAAATTATTTTCGATTTTTTTTCTTTCAAATTTTCATTTTGAAATTAGAAAACTCTTTTAGAAACTATTTTTTAATTTTTTTAAAAAAAAATTAAGTATTTATTTATATATTTATTAGAACCTTAAACTCCACATTCTAAAAACCTACCCTCTTAATTTTAAACCCTAAATCTATATTAGTTAAATTTAAGGTTATAAATGTATTTTCCTTCTTTAAAAATAAAAGTAAAATTGATTAATGTAAATATAAAAAATAGCATTATGAATGTGGTATTTTGGGAAATTTCCCATGAAAGTTTCCATTTCATGTTTATACAACAAGAGATACACCAAGTTCCGGTCATTGATGGTTTCTTTCCACTATTGATGATAGTGCAATTTTTTTTTATCAAAATGATAGTGCAACTTATATTGGACTCCCGCTCACATAGATAGCCATATAGGAAAGATAACTAAGGATACGAAGTATCAAGGATTGGGTTTCTTCTTTTCTTGAAATTATATATCATTGTCAAACATGTATTATAAGATTTTGTAGATTTGTTTAAAACTTAGAGTAGTATAAATAGGTAGAAACCCACAACTCAATAGGTAGAGAAAAAAAATATTTGAGAAAGAATCTAATTATTTGGTGAAGAAAAAGATTTTCTTTTCAATTACAAATAACAAACAAAAACTTAAGGTGTTAGCACACAAGGTGAAATTGATTATCTAGTAATCCTCTAACTAATATATTCTCTCATTGTGTTATTAGTTTGTGAGTCAGACATAGTTTCGATGATTTTAGTTATTTTTAAAAAAATTAGAGTTTTGATGATTTTAGTTAATTTTTTTAAAAAAATAGAGTTTTGATGATTTTAGTTATTTTTCAAAATGTTAAGGAATTTTGTCGATTATTTGATTTTTAACTGAAGGTAATTATAATTTTTTGCCGAGTTTACCTTTAACTATTTTATAATATTGTGTTTGTTAATATCATCTCCTTATTCTGTTTCTTCTTTTGTCTCTTATATGCATTTTTGCAGTAGTTAATTCCTTATAATTTATATCATAGTTTGTAAATTTCAATCTTCTTCGTTTTTGGTTTTGATCAACCTTTGTGTCCACTTTCCACTATTATTTATCGTTTCATCTGTAATTAGTTTAACCATTTATACTTTATTAATATCAAACTTTTGTTTCAAGTTTGTATCTCTAGTTGCATTTTACTATTAATATCAAACTTTTGTTTAAACTTTATAATGAGGGTGAATAAGGTAGAGAAATGATAACGTGTTATGGTGGCGAGTGAGTAACAATATGTTGCTACAAAAGTTTGTATAACGTGTTTTGATAGTAGCAATTGAATTTGTTTAATTAGAAGTCTTTGAGAATACCCGATCAATATGCAATACTTTGATTAAGTCGGGGCATAAAATCCGAATCCGAATTGAATCCGAACCGAAAACCCAACCCGTTATCCGATCCGAAATATAAAAATATCCAAATGGGTCTTGTAGAGTGGTACAAAAAATATCCAAATGTGAATTGTTATTAACCGAACTCGAACGGGTAACTAGAAAGATCCAAAATTAATAGTCTATATAAAATATTTTAAAAATATAAGTATTTCAATTATTAAATTTAATAGTTATGGTAATATCATATATAAAACAATATTAAAATTTTAAAAATATTTTAAGTACACAATTAGTTATAAATAAATACTTTATAATTTGTCATTGAAATAACAAGTTTACTCTTTTTGTGAGGTAATGCATATATATTGTTTACAAATGATGTTTGTTTTCATGCTTGATTTACCATTTTATTGTTATTTTATCAATTTTCTGTGTATTGGATTAATTTTTATTTAAGTATTTTTCCTTATGTTTTACTTTTTTTTTTACTTCGGATATATCTGAACCGATATAACTCGAATCCAAATGGTATATGGATCCTTTATGTGTTTTAAGATGAAATATAATTTTAAATCGAACCCGAAGTGTTATTATCCAAATCCGATCCGTACTAATAAAATATTAAAATGGGACCTATGAGTATAAATCCGAAAACTCGAAAACCCAAAATATCTAATCTGAACTCGAACGGGTACCCGAACGCCCATGCCTAACTTTGATAAACAGATTTTAAGAAGAAACTTATGTAAAATCAATAAACTAATAACAAAAAACTTTGGATCATGAGAAAAATCTGTTATTTTCATATTTTTTAAATAACACAAAACTTTTATTGATTTTGTGAAAATAACGTATCTAATAACTCTAGATTTTTATAAACTTTTGAATACTTATTACAAGTTCATAAACTAATAACTCAAGAGTTTAATATAGTTTTGAAAAGTCTTATTTGAATAACACTAGAATCTTTATAAAATTTAAATCTATAGCTTTTTTTTGTAACACAATCTATAAAAATACACCCATGTAATCTGAAACCTGGGTGTATTTTTATAACAAGAAACTCCTTTACAGTTAATAAAGTTACATTACATTTCACGTGGGTGTTTAATATTTTAATCAAATTTTTTTTTTGCTTCATTTAAACAGCTCGTTTCTAAAAATGTCTATTCCAGTTTCGACCTTCTTTGGGATTGTAGGAGACATGATCTCCTTTATGCTCTGCTTAACTCCGATGTAAGTATATAATAACCATTCTCTCAATTACCCTTTTGATCTGTGAGTTTAGTTCAGCCAAACTCTGACTGGGCTTCGTGTTCCACAGCCCGCTATCATCCAAAACCTGCAAAAGGAGAAAATCCAAATCTCAAGCCCAGATGCTATCAGATAAATGAAACTCTGCGTTTCATAGCTCGAATGAGATAATATTGTTATAACGGCCAAGTTCAAAAAAGAAATGAAAAAAGACGATCAAGTGCAGAGCTCGAGAGAGAAGGTGACTTAGCTTGAGAATCGCGAGGGTGAAGCTCGACGGAGTTGCAAATGCGGTAAACGGCCAGATCGGACTATTCTGGCAGTGACTTTCCGGCTTCACAGAGGAAACGATAAGCTCACTTACTCCTCGTGTATTGCTTTGTTGTTGTTTACAATCACCATTGTTGTTGAGCTTGTAAATCTGATCGAATCTGATAGTAAAGCAGTTGTGGAATTCTGACTCCCTCCCCAGTGAGTAGATCATCGAACACCGGGTGAAGAAAGTCTCTTGTGTTGTTCTTTGCTTGTTATTGATCTAGCAGACCTGAAACGAAAAAAAACTTGATATAAATCAAATTTTAAGAAAATCATTTCAGATGAGACAGAGTTTCCGTCTAGGCGTACATGTGTCCAATGAGTTATAACTCATGAGCTGACTCAGCTCAACTAGTTTTTTTATGAGCATGAGCTCTGTTTTTAGACTCATTTAATAGATGATTTTAATGATCGAGCTTAAATTAGATCACGAGTTATATGAATGATCTTTAATAAACATGAGCTAACTCATGAGCTTGGTCGTTTTATACTTAATATATATTTATAGATGACTTCTATTTTTTCTTATGTAAGAAAATATAATTTATATATTAATCATATTTATTTTCTAAAATTAAAATGTAAAAGAAAAAAATAAATAAATATAAAAATGTAAAAAATATTGATATCAATCCTCATATCATATATCTTTATAATTAAAATGTAAAATAAAATATTCTTACGACTCATGCTGAATATATATATATATATATCTTTGTGATTTGAACAAATAAAAACTTTCAAGATGAATCATCTCAAAACTCTTATGTAGAATATATTTTTGGATCACTGATTTAGCTTTGATTTAATTTATTATTAGGTGTTGGTTTTATTATGTATTTAATATTAGTGTTTTGAATTTTTAATATTTAATACTTAAATTATATTATAAAAATATTTTATTTTATTTTATATTTTATTTTATAATTATTTTATATTTTTGTTTTTTATATTTGATCACGAGTTACCTCATTTAACTCATGATTTTGATAATTTGAATTTGAGTTTACATACTAAAACTCATATAATAAATGAGTTGATCTAAGCTAGCTCGTGAAAGACTCGAACTCACTATGAACTAAGCTGAGTTGAGCAAACTAACTTATTTTGACACTCCTATCTAGACGGGGCCTAAGCTTTGCCTAGACCAATTTTAGAATCTTACTATTCCATTTAACATAGCATAGTTTCAAATATTATCCATTTCTGGTTAATGTTAAGCAGTGTAAACCATTCCATTTAACATAGCAATAGTTCCAAAGATATTCCATTTTTGGTTGCATAGAAATGCAATATAGTTTCAGTTCCTAAATATGACTTCCCATTCCAAACATAATTACCCCAACACTTCACAGTAAACAGATGAAACGACCAACCGGGACCGGTTCATCCCTAAATAAATTCATTGAACTAGCGATACCAGATCCGGCATTCAATGGAAACGATGTTTTAGATTTTAGCACTATGGCTGGACTTGCGTCGACTATATCGCAAATTGGGGAAAAGAGCATCAGAAGAATATAATCGAAGGTACAGAACCGAGAACTCACAATATTGCAACAGGTTTCAGACAAATCACCGATGTGAAGTAGAAGAGGCTCGGGTTGCTCCTTCTCGCCGATTGGATTGTAACGACCTCTTCTCTCAATCAATTTCAGAAGCGGAGATGATGTCCCCTTCGCAAAGATCTTCGAGATGGCTAATAAACGCAGACAAGGACGATGTGGGTGACAGTATAGAGCAAAACGGCAGATTCAAGTAGGTGGAGCAAACCGTCGATGGAGACATTTCACTTTCTCAAAAATTACCAAAGCAAAAACAAATGGTGTGAATATAATTAAACCACGCGTAACTTTACAGTTAATAATTTGGATTTTTTAATTTTTTATCCCAATAGGTTGCACCGGTTACAAAATAGGGAAAATGCCGAGTAAAGAAACGTTAGAGAAAATGGTTATTCTGTGAATTTTAGGTTTTTTCTTTGTCATAGAACTCAATTTCCCTTGTTTTATTTGGTATGCAAGAGTTGTTTCCAAAATAAAATAAAAAAAACTATTATGTTTAAATACTTTTCTTAATCATCTTGGCTTTTTGTCAACTCTTTTTGTTCGAATTAAAAATATCATATAATCTATGTAACCAACAAATAGTTGCTTGACAAAAAAAAAAAAAGGNAGATTCTTTTTTTTTTTTTACTAAAAAACTGTCGGGGTATTCTTTTTCTTTTTCTCTTTGCAAAGTGAACTTATATTACTTGTTGTCCAAGGCCAAACTATTAAATGGAAAGTAACAATGAATGAATTATTATTCTTGTTGTAGAAGAATGTGAATCATCTTCTCCAATTTCTTTAACCTCCGTGATTGTCACCATTCACATTTATAATACACACACACGCACACGACACGAGAATCCTCTTCCCATTTGCATAATCATAACCCACGTATATGTTTTTGTATAACTTCAAGTTCTTGTGTTTGTAAGTATAAAGACTAACTCTCTTTATATTAACTTGAGAAAATAACTCAAAACTCAAGAACACAATTCAATCACTAGAACTCTTAGATTATGCAAACACATTTGCAAATCTTTATATAGTGATTTTATATTTCCTAAAGACTCATGACATCTAATGTTTAGATAACTCCTAAACATTACAAATTTTATTTATTTCCTAATTCATTACTCGGTAGGAAATAGATAACTTGCTCACCAAGTTATTCCAAGCTTAGATCAACAATCTCCCCCTTAAGCTTGAACTCCCAATCTCTTATGTCATGAATACCAATTGAACTTCTCATTTCTCTGAACTTGAGTCTTCCCAACGACTTGGTTAAGATATCAGCTTTCTGCTCACTTCCCGGAACATATTCAAGTTCGACTTGATCATTCTCAATACATTCTCTGATAAAATGATATCTTCGATGTATATGTTTGCTTCGACCATGGAACACAGGGTTCTTAGTGAGTGCTATTGCAGACTTATTATCAATCCGAATGGTCACTTTTTCGCACTTCTTATAAGTTATCTCACCGAAGAGATCTTGCAACCATATCGCTTGCTTTGCTGCTTCTGTGGCGGCCATGAACTCGGCTTCGCAGGAAGATAACGCTACTGTCTCTTGTTTAGAAGAACACCAAGTTATAGGGCATCCATCGAAATAAAATACATGACCGGTAGTACTCTTTCCATCGTCCTCATCAACATTGTGACTGGAGTCACTATAGCCTATTATCCCCATTCCATTCACGCATTTGAAGACGAGACCATGTGATAGAGTTCCTCGAAGATACCTGAGAACTTGCTTTAGTGCGGCCCCCATGTGATTCCTTTGGCTCCTGCATATAACGGCTGAGCACACCGACTGTAAAGGCGAGATCAGGCCGTGTGTGAAGAAGATATCACAGGCAACCAATGCTTCTCCTATACTCCTTGGCATCAATACATTGTTCCCTATGTCCTTTAGAAAGTTTCAGGTTCAAGTCCATAGGTACCTGAGACGCATTACACTCGCTTAACCCGGCCTCTTCTAGTATCTTCAAAGCATATCTCTCTTGTCTTAACATTATACAACCATTGGTTTGAAGAACTTCAATACCAAGGTAGTATGTTAACCTACCGAGATCACTCATCTCAAATTTAGTACTCATCTCTTCCTTGAACTCGTTGATCATCTTTACATTGGACCCTGTTACTAATAAATCGTCCACGTATACATCGACTATGAGGAGTTGCTCCTTCTCTTTGCGTCGATAAAGTGAATGCTCCTTGGAACACTTCTCAAACCTCAGTCCTTTGAGTATTTAGTTTAGTTTATTGTTCCAAGCACACGGAGCTTGTTTCAATCCATAGAGTGCCTTCTTTAGTTTATAGACTTTATTCTTCTCTTCTTTAATCTCAAAGCCTTCTGGTTGTGTCACATATACAGTTTCTTTAAGTTCACCATGTAAGAATGCCGTTTTGACATCAAGGTGATGGACCTCCCAGTTTTTAGATGCTGCTAAGGCAAGTATAAACCTTATTGTCTCAATGCGAGCAACAGGTGCGAAAGCTTCATTGAAATCAACTCCATGCCTTTATACGTACCCTTTTGCGACCAATCTTGCCTTGTACTTGTTAATGCTTCCATCAGGGTTTCGTTTGAGATTAAAGACCCACTTCAAACCAATTGGTTTGACGCCAGCAGGCAATTCAACTAGGTCCCAGCATTGGTTCTTTGTGATGGATTTGATTTCCTCTTTGCATGCCAATACCCATTCTCGTGAAACCTTAGCTTCACTGAAGTCCCATGGCTCCTGATCAATCATAAGTAGAAGACGTTCACCCTCTACTTCAGCAAGACAAACATAGTCGCTTAGATACTCTGTTCTTCTTCGATTTCTGTTGGATCGTCGCAAGTAAGATCCTTCACTGTCATCTTGTTCTTCGTCTTCCTCGTCCTCTGCCGAAACAGTCTCGTCCATATCCTCTGTTCCGATATCATTTACTTCCTCTATCTCATCATCAGGTTCATTATCACTCATGACTCGAGTGATATCTTCGTTTGTAACGGCATTATCTCTCTCTCGTATGCCATTATTACCAAACTCTCCAAAATTCAAAATAAAATTCTCAGGCTCTATGTTTTCTTCTCCATCATGTTTCCAGTTCCAGCAGTTACCTTCATCAAAGATAATGTCTCTACTAACAACTATTTTACGAGTGGTGGGATCGAACAACCGATAAGCTTTCGACTCGGGCTCAGTACCTAAATGCACCAGTGATCTTGACCTATCGTCCAACTTCTTTCTTCCTACAGTCTCTGTTCTTGCATAACTAATACAACCAAACACGCGAACATGCTCCAAATTTGGTTTATTTCCTTTATAAACTTCGTATGGGACCATTGATGCCAAGGACCGAGTCGCGACTCGGTTTATGAGATAAGTGGAGTGTCTCACTGCCTCTCCCCAAAGATAATTTGGTACGCTCATATGCTTTAGAATGCTGCGTGTCATCTCTAGTAACGTCTTATTCCGTCTCTCTACTATCCCGTTTTGCTGCGGGGAATAGGGTGCTGTGAGATGCCTCTTGATGCCATTTTTCTCGCAGAAATCTTGAAACTCATGAGATACAAACTCTCCACCTCAATCAGTTCGGAATGTATTGATGCAAGATTGCGTTTCTTGTTCTGCTATTACTCGAAACCTTTTGAATTTATCAAAGGCTTCACTTTTATCTCTCAATAAGATCGTCCACATGTAGCGACTGTAATCATCGATGATTACAAATATATACCTTTTGTGTGCTGGTGTTGGAGGCGTGATGGGTCCACACAAGTCTCCGTGCACGAGTTCTAACAACTTTGAGGCGCGATATGTTGTTGCCTGAGGAAAAGGTTTTCTTGTTTGCTTGACAAGTAAACACGAAACACAAGTTTCCTTTTCTATTGCTAGTTTCGGTACTAGTTCCTTGTTGATCATTGTCTTCATGGTGTCCACACCGATGTGTCCCAGACGTGCATGCCATCTGGTTGATTCACACAAAGAAACGAGTTGGAGACACCTGATAGGTTCTACGTCAATGATCACTTTATACAGCTTGTTTCGTGATCTGTTTATTTTTACCAATAGGCGTCCAGTTCTGTCGTACAACATGAGCAGAGTATCCTTCATATGAATCTCACATCCTGTCTCAGTTGCTTGACCAAGACTTATAATATTACTTTTCAGATCAGGAATGAAGTATACATTGTGCAGTATTTTCTTCTCACCATTCTTGAACACAAACCTTATTGAACCTTTTCCTGCAATGTTGATACGAGAGTCATCACCGAATCTCACTTTCCCAGTGACTGTTTCATCTAGGTTAACGAAGAAGGATCGATTCCTACTCATGTGATTACTAGCACCATTGTCAAGGTACCATAGATTGTTTGTGTCCAAATCTGCTTCAAATACGCTTGGCTGTATCTTCTTCTCGTTTAAGTACACCACTTCATGCATCATTAGATTATCGGCTTCTTGTGTATCATCCTCTTTCTCCTTCTTCTCAATAGCTTCTTGAAGTTTCAATAGTCTATCGGGGCAATCAGTAGCATAGTGGCCTAATTTATCACACCTATAACACATCACCTTTGAATCATCTCTTTCACCACGATAAGGTTGATAGGATTGATAGTAATTAGACCGTCCGCGACTTCTTCCTCCTCTCCAGTGTGATCGACCTCCTTGTCCTATTCCTCTGTTACCTCTGTAATTCTCTTGAACAGGTTGTCTTGAGTCTGAATTGGCGTACATGAGTTTATGATCATCATGTTGTTCTTCTTCTTCCTAACCAATTCTCTCTTCATATGCCTTTAATCTTCCTACTATATCCTCAAAGCTGGTTATGTTGAGATCAAGGACTTGTTCAAGAGCTGCGATTATATGAATGTATCTTTTTCGTGGTAAACTTTTCAGAAATTTCTTTACTATCTTTGGTTCATCAATAGTTTCTCCAAGAGCAGCTGCTTTAGATGTAATTTCCGAGAGTTTGCCAACAAATACATCAATTGTATCTGTTTCTTTCATCTTGATTCTATCGAACTATGCCATAAGTGTTTGTAATCTAGCTTCTCTCACTCGATCTGCACCCACATGTCTTGCCTTTATTGCTTCCCATATGGCTTTCGAAGTATCAAGATCTCCTACCTGCAGGATCAATGCCTCGGGTATGGACTGAAATAACTGGGCAATCGCCATGTTTTTCTTATCATCTTTACTCCCCTGTTCTATGGTCTCCCAAACTTTGTTAACCTTTAGAGTAATCTTCATACGCATTGAGCATACTGTATAATTCGCAGCTGTGAGCATAGGACACTTAATTGAAGACGGTGCGGTCTCTTTTGTTTTTGTGTCGACTACATCTTCTTTCTTATCACCATGTTTTGATCTCTCTCTCTCACGATTTAGTTCAAGCTTAAGATTGCTCTGATACCAAATCAAGTTCTAGTGTTTGTAAGTATAAAGACTAACTCTCTTTATATTAACTTGAGAAAATAACTCAAAACTCAAGAACACAATTCAATCACTAGAACTCATCGATTATGCAAACACACTTGCAAATCTTTATATAGTGATTTTATATTTCCTAAAGACTCATGACATCTAATGTTTAGATAACTCCTAAACATTACAAACTTTATTTATTTCATAATCCATTACTCGGTAGGAAATAGATAACTTGCTCACCAAGTTATTCCAAACTTAGATCAACATAACTATCGTTCTCTTCTTAGGTGAAAGAGATCACCCACCATCTAAAAGAGGGAGAGAGAAAAACTCTTCGTCTCTCACTCTCTTACCTCTTTTTTGATTTGTATAAAAATGGGGTTGCCTTTTGTTGGATTGACGGTGTTTGCTCCATACAAAAGTAGTCTCTTTTGTCATCTTCGTGGAGACACACAGAGAAAGAGAGAGATACTTTGTCTGATTTTGATTTTTGTTGTTATGTCTAGTCCGAAGAGTAACAAGCCAAAGATCGTTAACGGTCCTGGTGGTTATATACTACAAGACGTTCCTCATATCATTGATTATCTTCCTGATCTTCCTGTAAGTTCTTGCACTTTGATCTCTGAGTACTTTTGCCTGATTCTAGCTATTTGAGAATTTGAATAGAATATAAATTATAAATGAGGAATCTTTGTCTGTGCGTTCGATCATGTTTGATCTCTGTTCATGGTTTACTCGAATCAAATGGTGATAATTCCTAGTTTCATGTTATTTGCAGACGTATCCGAATCCATTACAAGACAATCCAGCTTACTCAGTTGTTAAGTATGCATTTTCAATTGGTCAAGGGGTTCATAGTTTTTGGTTTTGTTTACATGTTGTTGTTTTTTTTAATTCTATCAGGCAATACTTTGTTGATGCAGATGATAGTGTTCCTGAGAAGGTAAAATTTGAAGAATTGTGTTAGAATATGATTATGTCTTTACTCAGAAACTAAGAAGAAGAAAAAAAATTGTCGATCTTTTTTGGTTATGGTTATTAAAGATTGTAGTCCACAAGGATGGTCCAAGAGGAATCCATTTCAGATGCGCTGGTCCACGCCAAAAGGTATACTTCGACTCCGATGAAGTCCATGCTTGCATTGTCACATGCGGAGGTCTCTGTCCCGGTCTCAATACCGTCATTAGAGAAATCGTTAGCAGTTTATCATGCATGTACGGTGTAAACAGAATTCTTGGAATCGATGTAAGCTTAACATAAATAATATTTAATCCCTTCCTTCTTGGCAAAAACAAAAGAGTCCTAATTAATGATTCTCATTTGTAAAAAGGGTGGATACAGAGGATTCTATGCGAAGAACACTATCCCCTTAGACTCTAAAGCTGTCAACGACATCCATAAACGCGGAGGGACAATCCTCGGGACCTCTCGAGGTGGACATGATACCACAAAGATTGTTGATAGCATTCAAGACCGAGGAATCAATCAGGTTTACATTATCGGTGGAGACGGAACACAGAGAGGAGCTTCAGTCTTATTTGAGCTAAATGCCATTGTTGCATTGTCATGTTTCACAACTATTAGTTGCAAGTTTTATACAATCAGAGCATTATAGGAGATTAGAAGGCGTCGACTCAAAGTTGCTGTGGTTGGAATCCCGAAAACAATCGATAACGATATACCGGTGATAGATAGATCTTTTGGGTTTGATACTGCTGTGGAGGAAGCTCAACGAGCCATCAACGCAGCACATGTTGAAGCCGAGAGTAATGAGAATGGTATCGGTTTTGTTAAGCTCATGGGTCGTTACAGTGGTAAGTTTTTTCTTTTAACATTCATTTATAGTTAAAAAAAAACTTTTGATGAGCTGTTACTTATGAAAGGCTTAACCAGGCTTCATAGCGATGTATGCTACATTAGCCAGCAGAGATGTGGATTGCTGCTTGATTCCAGAGTCACCATTTTACCTAGAAGGAGAAGGTGGATTGTTGGAGTTCATAGAGAGACGGCTTAAGGAATGGTCACATGGTGATTGTTCTTGCTGAAGGAGCAGGACAAGATTTGATGTCCAAAAGCATGGAGTCTAATACTCTTAAGGACGCCTCTGGTAACAAGCTTCTTAAAGATGTTGGCTTGTGGCTATTACAAAGCATCAAGGTAAACAAATAAATAAAAAGACTTGTTAACTTTCGCTTACACCATTGCACAAAACTCATTGTAATGTTTTTTACTTTGTAGGATCATTTTAAGAAGAATAAGATGGTGATGAATCTCAAATACATAGGTAACAAAAATCATAATCCCTTCAACTAATTGGAATTACATTTTTTTTTAATCTCATTTATTGTTTGCTGATTTTAGATCCTACATACATGATCCGAGCAGTTCCAAGTAATGCATCAGACAATGTATACTGTACACTTCTTGCTCAAAGTGCGGTTCATGGTGCAATGGCTGGTTACACTGGCTACACTAGTGGTCTTGTCAATGGAAGACAGACATACATCCCTTACTACGTAAGCTTACTGACACTAATCAGATGACAAAGCCAGTGGTTGGTTTTGCGGGATAGTCCTGATTTGATATTTTTTTTTTTCTGATGCAGAGAATAACAGAGAAACAGAACCGTGTGGTGATTACGGATAGAATGTGGGCGAGGTTATTGTCTTCTACGAATCAGCCAAGTTTCTTGGGCCTAAGGATATACCTGAGGAGATGAAAGAGACCCCGGAGACGCTACCTCCTGACGGAGTTGTGGATATTCCTCCGGTGACTAAAGAGATCACTAAGTGAAAGTAAAAAGGTTTGAAGCATATATATATATTCAAGGCTTGGAAGTGAAACAAGTGTTTGTTCTGAAAGTTTTGTTCTTAATACAATGTTTTAGTTTTTGTTAGATGTTTAGTTTTGTAACATCTTTTTCCACCTTCCACATCATATGGTTATATATATGAATGAATGGAGAACACTTGTTCATGTGTGTGCTGTGCAATACAATTACTACTACGGTACTACCTATTACAAGAAAAGAAAAGCTTACCCTAAATACTCACAGGAACTTAAAAGACGACCATAAGTAGATTAGGTCCATCGCCAAGAAAGAGAAGGGAGGGTCTTTATGGTGCTGATCTGATGGTGGTTAGTGGTGAAGATCGTGAGTTTCTTTCCCTCCAAATGGATTTAAGCGATCCATGCTTGGAGGATAAATTTGACGACGATGGTGGCTTGTCTTTGAGCATGTGGTTGAGCTTGCATGACCCACGATGCACTTGTATATAGATAAATTATTACTTATAACAATGTATGTTTCTTAAACTCCATTAGCAAACATTCTAGAAAGTTGAACGAAATAAACGATACACTTTCATCTCGAGAATTTTTAAAACAGAATGATAATATTATTTATTCATAGTTTTAGCTAGGAACGACAGGATATAATTATTTTTATTTGTATCAACATTAGTTAACGCCAATGTGATAATAGAACTTTATTAACTGGGCAGTAATGCTTTCCAGTGCTTACTTAAACGACTACTAATCAAAACACCATTTCATCTTCTATGTAAGACTTCTTGGACGTCTTATTGCAGTTTCACCACCTCAATTTCTCAGGGAAATACTGAAAATTCCAAACCAAAATATATATTACTGAAATTGAAAATAAAGAAAAAGGCAATATACTAATATTATCATAATGATGTAAAGTAAATTATCATAATAATTATTCATCTTCAAATGAGATGAAAGTGAAGTTCTTCACCTTTTTGATTAAAGACATGTAGTATGGCTTAACCTTCTCAGCATCTACCTGTACTTTGCTCTTGCTGTATAAGTCGTACTTGCTGTATTATAAACACAACTTATAGTTACAATCCGATAATTAGAATCAAAATATGTTTGATTAAGATATATTTTTGTTTAATAAAATAGTAATTAAGTTACTTGAAAATTTGGAGCCATTTGAGATTATCCTTGTCTTCCTCGTTCATAAGGTGAGTGTAACCTCCAGCCTTGTGCAATGCTACATATATAAACGCTAATTAATAAAACATTATGTTACTAATTAAGAGTTTGTTCGTTAGTTGTCTTCTTAATATATTATGCTTACGGTAAAAGGAATGGTATCGGATGATAAACAATCCCGCGGATGGCAAAGTGCATCCGTTCTCCTTAGCCACCTATATATGAACTTATAATTAGCAATTTATAAAATGTTTAACTTGGAAATTAATTATAATATTTAATAAATTACAGTAATCAATTAAAATATTACCAGATACATGTAATCATCATGCCCCCATGACATGAAAATATTTTCTAGTCCACATCCTTCAGAATAAATCCCGGTTTTGGTATTGTAGTTTGGGTTGTTAAAATCCGGGTTTTCCATAAAATACTGAAAATGTAAACGATTTAAGAAAAAAAAAAGAACTGTTAAATTATACTCAATTATTTTGTAACAAAAAGTTAAACTGTGTATACTAATATGTTTTTTTGTACCTTATGGTGTATGTTAGATTCATCAAATGCACACCCAACAGGAAATGTGTCACCTACAAGTTTTTACATAGGATTCATACGTTACTAAAGCTGAAAGTTCGATAATAATCAGTCAAGAGAACATAATTAATTAATTAATTATATCCTTTTGATTAGAAACCACAAATAATTAGACTTACCAACAACAGCCCACTGGGGAAGCCCTCCAAACTGTGGAAGGGTAAGAACCTTCCCAAGATCTGGAAGTTCATTCCAATAATTAGCATTTTATAGGATACTTAAGCATTGTATTTTGCCATTTTTAACGATTAATTAATTATACCATGGATAAGGGCAGTGAGATGAAGCCAGTCTTCGTTAGGATAATCTTTACGGATAGCTTCAGCGGATTGAAGCAAATGCTGAATCTGTGGTTCATCAAGATCAGGATCACTCTCGTCCACCACTTCGTTAAGAAGTTCACAACATTCCCAAATGTTCATCACCATCTTGTCCAGTTTTCCATACTCGTGTCTCATTTTCTTTACCTGAAAAATAATGATTGTCGTATTTTGAGTATTAAACATAAAATTAGCATCAATAGTTCACAAATCAATTTTATATTTAGCGAACATGCATTAACCCCACACAAAAAAAAGCTAAGAAACCGTAAAAGTATATTGTAATATAAAAGAGATCTTACAAAGTCTAAAGTTTGGTTAGTGTGTTGTGTTTTGTAGAACTCTTCAACGCTCTTCTGCCTCTCGTTGTTCGCATCCGCGTAGTCTCTACAACAATTTACATTGATCAAAAAAAAAACTTTTTTTTTTGAAAAAAAATTGTTTGATTAAATTACACATTAAAACAACCTGAACTGATGACCAAATGCGTTCACCTCAGGAGCCAAAAACACATCATCGTCCGATGATGTCTTCGACGTTGGAATTATGTTGTCCAGTTGTAACTCTTCGGTCTTCTTTTGTGTCCTAAAATCTTCATGCACTGGTTTCAAAAAAAAAGTAAAAGTAAAAAACATTAATTAAAAAAAACGTTTATTTTTTTCTCCAATTTGTTAACGTAATGGACACTTTCTTTAGAAAAAAAAGGCGTGATTTTTGAAGTGAATGAAGATAGATATGTGTACCAAAAACAGGGTTTTCGACTGGGATAATCATCTTCAACAACCAAAAAAAGGAGAAGTAAGAGATGAATTGAAAACTAAAAGATCGAGAGAGAATTATTGTCTAGGTAGAGGTGTGATTTGATGGAGACACAACAGAGTATTTGTAATGGTGATGGATTCTGAGAGGATAAGTACTTTCCTCTATAATTAGAGAGAAATCTAAGTCTTATTTGACCATTAATTATTTAGCAAGTAGCAACCAAGATTTACCCTCCCCTCAAAAAGACAAAATCCATAAATAATTTAAAAAAAAATTCTGACCAACATAAATATGACATGTCAAAACAAAATACTTGTTAGCATTTATATCAAGTCAAACCATTATGATATAGTAGTAAAAGAAAATTTATGATATTTTAATAGGCTATGTTGATTTGTCCGTCAAATAGGAATATACCCAACCTTATATGGTTAAATCCTAATTTTACAAAAATATAAAATTGAACTGAGATCAATATTTCACATATTTATATCCTCTTCCTTATAAGGATTTGACAATGTTTCATGTTCAGATTAAGTAGTCAGATACAGTTAGCATATAGACACATCTATATATATATATATATATATTCTAAATTAGTAAAGAAGAATATTCTATCATATTCTTAGTTTTCACAATTCTTAATATTTTCTAATTAATTATTATTTTTATTTATTTTGTAAAAACATTTAAATGTATTTAATTTTTCATTGTGATATTTGTAGTTCTCTCTATAGTCTATTTGGTAACATCTGTATCTTTTTCTTTTTATACTTCTACGTATAGTTTCTTGAAATTTTGAAATAATATAGATTTTTGACATGTCCATATTAGTGAAATTTGAGCATGTGCTGTATGCTTATCGTATATTCTTAACAAAAAAAAAGTTCAATAAGTAATTTCGTTGTGTTTAATTTTTCTTATTTCTTATCAATGCAAACTCTATTATTGGGTACATCAAAATATGATTTTTGACTTGAAATCTATATTATTATTTGACAAATGATTTTATTAGTTATTCTGAATTTTCACGATAAAAATTAAATTGGTTAATATAAATAAAGTTTAACCAAAAATAAAAATTATATTTAAAAAATAAAATTAATTGTTATATATATGGTTTTGTTATCTGACTATTTTTTTTTAAAGTTTAAAATTAAAAATCATGAAATGCGTAATTAAATAGTAATCAAGTTCAAAGTTTAAAATATGATTCACCCAGCAACATCAATAGATTTGGTTTGGAGGTCTGCGGCTTAAACTATCTATACCATTATTTGCAAAGTGATTTTTCGCATTCGAACTCTCACGTTAAAAGTTAGAGCGGTTAAACTTTTTAGTACCTTAGTGAATAATAAAATTTGTTAATATATAATTAACCATTATTAAAAACATATTTATAATTATCAAAATAAAAAAATAATTTATATTGTTTTATCCAAACAATTATTTCATAATATATTTTTTAAAAACAATAAACCCATATATTTATTATCATTAACTTGATAATTATCATTATCTAAAAAATAATTTATATTATTTTTAAGTTTTTATTAATCTTAATGAATCATAATATTTGCTAATATATAATTAATCATAAATTAAAAACAAAATTTACTTAATTTGCTAATTAGTATTATAACAAAATATTTTATATTGTATTATCCAAAAAATATTTTACATCATATTTTTTTTCTTTCAATCCCTATATATATATATATATTATATTATATATTATTCTATGTATACATGAGTGTTTTCAAGTTTAATTCACGCGATAAAATATAATTTTATTATACTGTAAAACTTGTAAATATAAAAATAATATTTAATTTAATTACTAAATTTTTAAATGCATAAATGTTTTTAAATTGATTTTACGTAATAATAGTATTTATATCATATCATGATGAAAAAATTTGTATAAATAAAAAAAAATTTTTGAATATTTCAAGTGTACGAATAATAACTTATTTTAATAATATTTAAATTGACGATGTATCTATTTATAAATATTTTAAAATTATTTAGTCTGTATGTACGGACAAAACACCTAGTGAACCATAATATTAAATACTCATACTCTGTTCCTAGAAATGCATTAAATTATTATTATTTTATTATATATGATTTATGTTCCTCGAATTGCATGAATTATATAGTATGATCTGTGCAAATGTTTAATTTAACTTATGTTCAACATAAATTTATAAACAGTTGATTTTATAAAAAAAAATCATGTATATTTTTATGTTTTGTAATTTACATATAGAGTAGAATATATTATTTTATAAGATAGATATTTAATAATAAATTTATTTATTTGTACATAATATTATATTAAATTTTTTTTATAACTTATGCAATTTGATTTAATTATATTACTTTTTGTTAATTTGTTTTAAAATAAAACAACATACTAAAAAATTTAAATTTTTGTATTAGTTTTCTATGAATTATTATTAATTTTATAATATTTTAGTTTCTTGAAAATTGAATTATATTTGATTAAACTAAATAAGATAATAAAATATTTAAAATTGTTTTAATATAATACATAATATATTGTAATTGATACTTTCAGATTATCAATAACACTATCAGCTTTAGAATTATAATTAATTAAACTAAATTGATTTTAAATACAATGGTAGAATTTGTAAATAAAAAAATACAAAAATAAAATATATAATTTACTGTAAATACAATGGTTAAATGTGTAAATAAAAAAAAGTACTTAAAAACACAGTTATCCATGTTTTCAAATAATTTTCATTTATATTGATATCCACACTTCTAAACAATATCAAAATTATTTCGGTTTTAATAATATAGATAGAATCCAATTATGATAAATTTGGACCAATACTTTCTTTTGATTTTACATGTATATTCTTTCTTTTGATTTTACATGTAATCGACAATTTTGAAACAATGTGAGAAACACGATAATTTAGGAACAAGGCTCAAGGATATGGCAGAAGTCTAGGTATGGGCATTCGGGTATCCATTAGCGTTCACATGAATTTTTTTAGGTTTTTGGGTTTATGCTCCTAGGTTACATACTAAATTTTATTAGTACGGATCGGGTTCAAGATATAACCTAAGTAAAAACAAAAAAATGAAACAAAACATAAAGAAAAACTTCTAAATTAAATAAAAATTAATCTATCTCATATAAAATTAATAAAATAATAATAAAATGTTAAATAAAGCATGAAAACAAACATCATTTCTAAACAATATATATTACCTTATAGAAAGTAGACTTGTTATTTCAATAACCAAATTATAAAGTACTTATATATAATTAATTATGTACTTAAAACATTATTAAAATTTTAATATTTATTATTATATATTATATTACCACAAATATTAAATTTAATAATTGAAATACTTATATATATTTTAAAATATTTATATTGATTATTAATTTTGGATTCGTCGGGTTACGTGTTTGGGTTTGGTTAATAATACTTCGGATTCAGATATATATATTTTAAAATATTTATATTGATTATTAATTTTGGATTTTTCGGGTTACGTGTTTCAGTTTGGTTAATAATACTTCGGATTCAGATATTCTTTGTACAACTCTACAAGATCTGTTCGGATATTTTTACATTTCGAGTCGGATAACGGATTGGATTTTTCGGTTTGGGCTCGGGTTCTGGATTTTATGCCCAAGCCTAAGGAAATCATTTTACAACGGTTTCCTGCTGATGGCGCTAGAGTATCAGTGTCAAATAAAATCTTAATGTGCCTGAATAAAACGGTTTTCATTAATACTTCTCGGAGTCTTCTCTCATTTGTATTGACTGACGCCCAGTTGATCAGAATTTCCTTGCCATCTTCCACTCATCCTATGCTCTAAAACTTTTCTTCTGAGACAACTCCTTCTAAAGTTAAGGGAGGCAAAGCCTCATTTCAAACTATTTGGATTATTCTTGGTTATCACTAAGCAAGCCAACAGTTCACCGGTGCAATGCATCCGTGAATCTAACACCAATCTGCAAAGAACCGCTCCCCCGAACTGTGAACGACATAGAATTTACAAAAGCAATTCAAGAACATCATCATGGATGATTCTATCATCCGTAAGAATAGTATAACCATAACATTCAATATACCCTTGCCGAGTTATTGGTCTTAGAATTCAAACTAAATGATAAAACCAATGGTTGGTGTAAACCTTGCAAGCAAAATCAAACTATTGCCATTAAAAATCAAAAGATATATATGTTCAGTGCCAAAGAAACATGACTAACAACAAACGACGAGAAATGCACAAAATCGCCACTATGACATATGTTAGCTTCTTCTTCTTCTACTTCTCAGAAGAGTTGGGTCCTCTCTTCTTACCGAAACCAACAACTGCAAAAAAAAACATTACCCAACATATTAAACATATTAAATTAATGTATTATATAAAGAGAAGTAAAGGAATTAAACAATCTTATTGTATGCTCTATCTATACATATCCAACACTAATTTTGTAAAAAAAAAAAAATCACTCAAGAATTTAAACATGGATGGGAGAAATTACCGGCGGTAACGAAACGGCGATTGTGCTGGAGACGCTTGTGAGCACGTCCTCTGGGTTTCTTCTTCTTATCTTGCTTCGCTACCTTTGGTGTCTGTCCTCTCACCTTACCAGCACGTGCCAAAGATCCATGAACTTTGCCTGGAGATCAATAAACACTCATTCGTTAACAGATCTCAATCGATTTGATTATCAATAATGCAGTAGTTCAGAAGTGTAGAAGCTTTGAGGATTACCCATGGCTGTGTTTGCGTCACTGGTTTTTTCTCCCGACGGCTGCAATAAGCTGATACGAGAGCTTGTTGTCAGCGATAGGGCTTTCGTGATGATGATTTGCATTTATACCGTGACAACGAAGCTTACTGGGCCTTATTCTACTGAACATTTTAAAGGTTTTACTGGGCCATAGTTCAATATTACTATTGGGTCTAAGGCCTATAATCATCTTAAGTCCTTTGATAAATCCATGAAAATTTGTTATTTGTCAATATCGGAAGATGTTGTGTCTATCTCATTTACTTATAGGTTAAAACAATATAATAAGGGAAAATCTTTTAAATAACTATTTTTAAGTTTTTGTCACAAAATAGCCCTCAAAAAATAAAATGATCAAAATAGACTTTTATTTTTTTGAAATTTTGATTTATTTTTATTTTCTTTTTGAAATTTGAAATCCTAACCCCAAACTCACCTCTTAACTCTAAACCCTAAAGTCCAAATTAGTTAACCCTAGGGGTATAAATGCATATAAATGAATTTTTTAGCTTCTAAAAAAAAATATTTTGGTTATTTTCTTCATTAAAAACTATTTTTGTGACAAACAAACTAAAAAGGACTAACTATCTAAGGGAATTTCTCGTATAATAATACCATAATCACCTCCTAGATTTATGAATGAGAAATGCCTTCTAAATAAATTTTTATCACAAACTAATTTTTCTGTGTTTATGCACGAGTATAAATATATACAAAATAAATATGTTATAAAATTATTAATATCCTAATTTTTATTATTTATAACTTATATTTATAATTTATTTTAAATAATATTATACCATGTTAGTTAGTTATTTAATTTTTAATATATATTATCTAATCAATTTGATTATTACTTAGATATATTAAATTGTATTTATTTCTCTAAGGTTAATCATAATACTTTTTATGCTGAAATATATTTAAATTTTGATTAATTTTGTTTCTTTCAATCTAGATTTTGGATTTTGGAATAAAACTTAGATTGTTTAAATTTCTTATTTTGTAAGTTATATTGAGTTATGCATATTTCTTCAAATCGAAACACAACTAATTTTGATTCTAGTTAAACTAAATTTGATTAGTTTTATTTATTGCATTAGTTTAGTTCTTCTTAAATATGTATATATACTTTCTTATATTCTTTTGTATATTTGATATTTGTGGATTTTTTAAAATAGCAGAAAAACTGAAATAATGATAAGTAAGAAACTTTATAAATGAACATTACCGAATTTCTTTTGAAAACTTACGAATGGATATCAATATTTACAAAATGTTTTTTTTTGTAGATTCTAAGCAATTTTATACTTTATATGTACAAAATCTAACTTAAAAAATTCTAAATAATCTTAACAATAAAAATCAAATGGGTTTATGTATTCTTATTATAGATATATTTTGTTGTATAAATATACTAGTATTGTGGCCCATGTTTTGCATGGACAAAGTAATGTCTAATGATATTTCAATTTTAATGGAAGATGAACAAAAGCATTTGAATGACTGTATCAAATTTTGATTTCGTTTTGACGTTTTTCAAATTCTAAAACACAGAAAAATTAAATAACGAAATTAAGTATATATACAAAGAAACTTAGATATCAGAAAGTGTTTGAAATGGATTAAATCAGAGATAAATTAGAGACAAAATAAATTAACCATTTAGAGAAAAAACTATTAAACACCATACATGAGTACTTGAGAATAATGTGTTGATGGATACTCATCCTAATACTTTTCTGTTTAGTCTGCACATTTTGGAAGAAAATCAAATCACAAGAATAGACTAATAAACTTAAGAAAAAATAGAGTAATAAACAAAACAACACAATAATAAAAAGGTAATAAACAATACTTACATCAGAGCAGGAAGCATATTTTCCAATTAACCTTCTTGATGTCTCTGTGAACTTCAAAGTATCATCTATTAAACAAACCCATAAAATGTGTTCAAAAAAAAAAAAAAAAAAAAAAAAAACAAACCCATAAAAATATTACAGACTGTTTGCACGATATAAAAGGTAACGTGATTTTAAGTGGCAGTTTCTAAAAGTAAAATTTGATGGCTATTAATTTAGTTTAAATACTAGCAAATGGAAACTGTTATGGAATCAGTGGAAATAATAATTAGTATTTAGTTATGATAATTCTTTGGGAATTAGGCTAAATAACCCCAAAAATCTATAATTCACTAACTAACTAAAATCTAGAAATGTCTAAATGAGCTAGTTCGCTCAATTCAGCTCAGCTTACAGTGAACTCAGATATTTATTGAGCTAGCTAAGCTCAGCTCATTTATTATATGAGCTTCAATATGTAAACTCAAACTCATATCATCTAGATCATGAGTTAAATGAGATAACTTGCAGTCAAATATAAAAATAAATAATTTTTTTGAAATAATTATAAAATAAAATAATTTCACAATAATTTAAAATTATTCCAAAACATAATATAATTTAAATTAATCCAAAAATCTATTCCACGTAAGAGTCTTGAAATGATTTATGTTCAAAATCTTCATTTATGCAAATCATAAAGATATATATTATGCATGAGATCTTATGAATATTTGTTTTAAATTTTAATTCTAAAGATATATGATACGAAGATTGATATCAATATTTCTTTGGGCTTTTTTCAAAAGTGACTCAAAACTTGAACTCAATTGCAAAACCAACCCATGGTTTTTTTGAAATTTTCACATTTCTTTTTCACCCTAGAAGTTCGGATAATTCACGAAAATGCCATTACTTTTCTTTTTTGAAAATAATTGTATTACTATATCATCCTCATCTTCATCAAGTATTTACAATATTGTCATTGGCTTCAATACACCAACCACCATGAACAACCAATTTGAAGCTTTTAATGCTTCTAAAATCAACATCTACATCTTTATATACTTATTTCTTACACACACAAATTATTTTCCTTTCACTTTCTCTCTTATTACTTCCCAAAATCCCAACTTTTTGATTTTAAAATTTATAAACTTATTAATGTTACTAAAATTCATGATTCTTGGTCAAGAACAAGTATGTAACTTTCACTAA
>MU107218.1:0-28644 GCA_012274485.2 Sinapis alba | reverse complement strand
ATGTAAGTCTTCTGGCGTAATATCTTTTAGTAGACTTAAGTCTTCTAATACCTTAAACTAAATAACAAACTAAATATCAATAAATACTTCACTAAACTTAAAATCAACTCCAAAACTATTTAATATACACAAAACTAAACAAATATATGTAAAAAATGATTTTTCAAAAAAATTGGTTAGGCTTCCAAAATCTAACCCTAAAGATACATACAATACTATGACATATGTTTCCAAACCCTAGACCAAAGAATATCAAAAGATGATACATTCACTCATCTATGTTGAGAACAATTCAATTTTACTAGATTTTAATTTATATCATTTACAAATGTTTATTATTATATGATTTAGATTTTTCCTCCATAAAAATATTTTTTATATAATTTATAAATTATTTTTAAAATTTACTAAGCGAGAAAACTTACATGTAAGTCTTCTCAGAAGACTTACAAAATCACAGAAGACTTAAAAAGACAGAAGACTTAAATAGGCTATAAAGGTAAAAACGCATATAGTTTTTTTTTTGGTTATAAGGGGACTGTTGTAATTTCACTACACTTTTAGGTTACTTTTGCATTTGTTTGATGTTTGGGTACACTTTTGCATTTGAATTCAAGTTTTAGGTTGGTTTTGGCAATTTTCCCTATTTCTTTTACGTTTATATATATATATATATATATATATATTTATAACTTTTTGGTTTTACATTTTAATTTTAGAAGATAAATACGATTAAGATAGAAACTATCTTTTCTTACATAAGTAAAATAGAAGCCATCTATATACAAATTAAATAAATATAATATATAAAATTATGGATATGTTATATATATATATAATTTATGTAAATATTTTTATAAAATATATTTATATATTATTAAATATATTTTTTAAGAAAATATATTATTTCATAAGACAAAAATATCAAATCTTATGTTTAAATATTTGTTTGTTTGTTTTGAAGACTAATTAAATAAAAGATAAATATATTTTTTTATTTTTTATATAAAAATCTATCTCAAATTATAATATACATGTTCGAAGCAAACAAAACTTTTACTGAATATCATTTATCATAAAATTTAATTTATTTAATGTTATAATATATTTGTAAAGAATAATTAAATTTTTACTAACTATTATTTTACTGAATATAAATCTAACATATTTTAATCATATTAATTTTATTTTTATTCATTGAAGAAACTAATTAAAAGCATATCTTAATTTTTTGAACTAGTTTTGATGGATGTAGATATATGAATTATTTTGAAAAATATAAGAAAACTAATTAAACACAAGATACAAATACTACATGTATTAAAATATGAGATTAAATAATAAAATATGAAAATGCAAGTATATGTTATAATAACTTCTTAGAGAATAAATGAAATTTTCAATATTTTAAATCAAAAATAAAGTATTATACTATTTATGGATAATAGACTATAAAGAAAAAAAAAACTATGATGTCATTGGGTATCTGCCATCGAGTGCTCTTTTCCTCCCTCTTTTACCTGCAGCACAAGAATAATTTATTAGTTTATTTAGTTCTGCATTTTAAATGTTGAATGGGTATTAAATGTAGTCTATTCTGCATCACAATTTCTTCTGCATTTCTTCTGTATTTCTCCTTGCTATACAATCAAACCCTATAACTAAAATATTGTAGTATTTTTCAAATATATATAAGGGTTTTGAGCAGTCCTGACTCTTGATCATGACAATATAGGCAGTTTCCCTGAGTCTACACATCCATAATTTTTTTAGTTACAAAAGTCCACTTAAGTTTGCTAAATCATCAAATAGCTGGTGAAGTTATAGCCAAAAAGTCCATAATAAACTAAACTTAATTTAGACACAAAATGACAAAAAAGTCAAATTATGTACGATTTACTATTCTCTTCTTTTTTTCATTGACAAAATCTAATTTACACAAAAAGGTCCAATTATCTAAAAAAATAATTTTTTGAATACCCGAACTTTTTTAATTCAATTTAAAAAATGCAATGAAAAAGTTGACAAATGTATATAAAAGGGTTCATATTTTATGTTTCGTGCAAGCCTATTAAATAGTTTAAGATGCTCTGGCTTTGAGTGATCAGAGATGTCTGCTTACTGATTTTTATATTTGTTTGCATATGACTACAGATGGCATCAGTTGCAAGAACCAATACAAAGCGGATGATCTGAATGCTGGATTATTTGTTTGAATTGTTGATTAATAATAATGCAGTTAATGACCAACAGAAGTCGATATGTCCGAGTGGTTAAGGAGATTGACTCGAAATCAATTGGGCTTTGCCCGCGCAGGTTCGAATCCTGCTGTCGACGTTTTTAGCTCTTCTTTTTTAGTTCATAAAATGCCGTATATAATTTTCAGTGCAAATCATTATGGTTTGGTGGTAGGATGATGGAAAGACAGTGGCTGCCATGGATGTCCTTGTTCCAAAGGTAATAAAGCTGACATGGAACTTGTGGACTGGGACTTGTTTATGTTGGATAACATAAAACTCATTTTACATATATAATAGATTCATTTCAATCCGAAGTTTTGCTTATGCAGATTTGTTCCAATTACCAACTCAGACACACCTTGATTATTAGTAAGATTCAAGTAAAATGCAGAAGACAAGAACATAAACAGATTCATCTCAAGGTCATGACGAAGAAAAAGGGTCCTTTCAATAAAGTGCATCAGACAATGCGAAGTCATAAGAAAAAACCGAAGAATTTCAAAAGAAAACAACAGGAAATTTTTAAGAAACCCACAAAACTTGTCTAAGTGACAGACTAGTCCCTTCTCAATCCTCCTCATCAATGACCTTTGTGCCAAGTCCACTGAGTCCTTCAGCAGGGATCTCAGCAACAGTGACAAGTGAGAAAAACTCTTCCTTGGCGTCTTCATCGTCGTTTCTCTTGCGTGCAACACGGACCCTAATCCTCCTTGGAGGACCTCTGATTCCTCTGCTCCATATCTGCTTGTTCAACTTCACGTCTACCCTAACGTCCTTTGTCCCCATGGCTTTCTCTGCAAACTTCCTGATCTCCTTAATGGCCTTTGGTGCCTTCTTCTTAAAGGTGCTGTTACAAGTCAATAAAGTCATTAATATGAAGTAAACCTTTCATGAAATGTTTTTACAAATTAAATCCGAACAATAACAATATTTAGTGTTTGTTTACTTCCTTATGCTTCAAGAAAGCCAAAACAGTAAACAACATTTCCTTATGAGTTCAATTACACTATGAATTTAAATAAATATCATTTTTAAGGTCTAATGGATGATCTTGAGACACTAATGAAACAACCCAAAATAAGTATAAGAAGCTTCCTACTGTAACATGGCAGGAAGAGACTGAATCTCATTACAACAGTATGAAACTGAACAATCAAGCAGCTAAAACATGAACAAGTCACAGAAGAAGAGTAAGGTTTTGAAAAAGCTAACCAGCTGTGGAGGCGTCTGTGGAGGTTGATGGTGTACTCTCTGGTCACCACTTCCTCTTTCCTTCCCTTTTTCTCAGACATCTTCTCTTTTGTCTGTGATGTAATCTTACCTGCAACTATCCATAACCAAAGAACACTTCAGAACTAGATTATCTAACCGGAAGTTAAACAGATCTGTCCAATGCTAGATCACTAGATCAGTGAACGTAGAGTTGAGCTAAGAAGAGAATAAAAGAGAGTACCTTTGCCTTGAAGAACGTCGAGAGAACAGAAAGGCGATGACGGCGGAGAAGTAAGGATATATATGCGTCACTGAATTAAACCTAGATGATTTGTTTGGGCTTTAGTGGGCTTACTTGTCGTGTCGCGTCGGCACATAGAGCCCATAAAAGGCTCAATTAAATCGGAACACAAACATCTATCTTTGTATAGCGAATTTTTTATAAGTTAAATTTTTTAATACCTAAACTTTTTTTGTTATCCAGTTGTTTTAAGTAATTATTTAATTTATTTTAATATAAAAATTTTAAAATTATACTTATTTTAATATTTAAACGTCGTTTAGTTTAGTTAAAAGTACTAATAAGATTCAGACAAAATTTAAAAAATCTTTAAAATTTACAAAACAAATCTCAGAAAATACTAATTTTGTTTTCTGTTTGAAAAATAAAAGTACTAAACTGTATATAATCTTAAATTTTGTAATAAAAGCTTTAAATTTTAAATATTGAATTTAGTTTCTTTTTTTGAAATAGAATTTTTTTCCTTCAAAGTTAATTTAAAAAAAACTCCCAAATTTATTTACCTTCTTTACTAAATCTCAAAATAAAATTAGAATTTTCCTTAAATTTTAGAGATTTTTAAAATTTATTTTGAAACTTATTATAGTATTTTTAATTAAAATAAACAAAGTTTGAATATTAAAAGAGCATATTTTTTAAAAAAATGTGTATTTAAATAAACAAAATAATTAGTTAGGATATTAAATTAGATAGCAAAAATAATCTGAGTATTAAAAACTTAATAATATTTAATCATGATATTTTTATGAAATTTTCCCTATAAACAAAGAAAAGTTTGAGGATCACTACTATTCCATGTCTTTCTTGGTTGACTTAAATTTACGTATGACAAAGTTGTGTAAGTGTCATAAGCTTTCCACCCATCATTGCTTAATTACATATTTTACTCGTAAAATGATTAAAATGGAAGAAGTTGATTATACTTTTGTGATTTAGAAAAGTTAAGTTCTATTATTTTGTGCTGCTTTATCATGGAAGATGATAATATATAGATATATGTGCAATCTGTTAAATATTGAGAAGGAACCTATTATTAGTGTTCTGGTTACTGGTGCAGCAAGTACACTCAAC
Source organism: Sinapis alba (assembly GCA_012274485.2). Classification (NCBI taxonomy): domain Eukaryota; kingdom Viridiplantae; phylum Streptophyta; class Magnoliopsida; order Brassicales; family Brassicaceae; genus Sinapis; species Sinapis alba. The sequence continues at coordinate 23,820 of MU107218.1, read as the reverse complement.
CAAGTACTTAGTTTCTGTCTTCTTCCTTTTTTTGCTTTTGAAGTGAATAATCATCCGGTTTATCGGTTTTATTATTGAACATGAAATATAGGATATGCAATTGCTCCAATGATTGCAATAGGCATAATGCTAGGTCCAGATCAACCCATGATTCTGCATTTACTTGATAAAGAACCATCTTCAAGTAACGTTCGAATTAGTTTTGTTTTGTTTGATTTAAACTTGTAATCCACATTAGGATTCCCGAATTTCGGGTTGATTAAAAATATATATATATATGTTAAAAAAAAAAAAAAAAAAAAGAACCATCTTCAAGCTGTGAAAATGGAGGCATGGAAAGAAAATATTCATGTCGAAACAGGCAGTGACCAGTGATATATAAAGCTCAACCTTCAGCTTTAGATCGATACATACCAGATGATTGCAAGGTTCTTGCTGTAATAAACCCTGCAAACACAAACACTCTCATTTTAAAAGAGTTTACACCCTCCATACCTGAAGAAAACATAACTTGCTTGACACGTCTCGATCATAACCGAGCTCAGTCTCACCTTGTAGAGAAGTTGAATGTTCCCGTGAGCAGTGTGAAGAACGTGATCGTCTAGGGAAACCACTCTTCAACTCAATATCCAGACACCAACCATGCAATAGTCTCTACAAGAATAGGAAACCAACCGGTTAAAGAACTTATGGCTGAGTATAACTGGCTGAAGAAGGAGTTTATTACAGAAGTGCATGAGAGTGATGCAGCGATTATAAGAGCACGGAGACAGTTGAGTGCTTTGTCCTCTGCTACTTGCTAGTACAGCTTGTGATCACATTCTTGATTGGTTTTTCGGAACACCTACAGGAAGTTAGGTTTCTATGGATGTTTGTTCTGATGGCTCTTATACTATACCATCCGCTTTTGGTTTACTCGTTTTTGGTTATATGTGAAAAAAGGAAGTTGGAAGATCGTACAAGGAGTAAGGACTCAGACACTCAATATTGATGAGTTCTCAAGGAAGAAAATGGATGACTCTACAATAGAGTAAAGTCGTGCATGAGTACAAGCCAATCAAGCATAGGTTTGACGCTTTGAAAAATTATATTCCTTAGGGGTCAATTCTAAACAGAATGTTGAGACTCTACTTATCATAAGTAGACAATGTTTGCAGTTCGATTCCTATCTACAACATTTCTAATTTTTATGATTGTGGAAGCCAAATAAATAATTGGGATTAAGAACCTAAAATTCTCATATATGGCTCTGCAAGAGAGCTAGCTGAATAAGAGAAAGCTTTAGCATATTCATGTCTCAATGTATAGAGACTAAAAGTACATTAAAATGTAGTAACAAATAACTGGGTTTGTGAAGAGAATATGAGCACTTGCATATAATAAAAGTTGATATCCACAAAAGTCTGTGACATCTTGATCCTAATAAGCAAATAGCCTCTTAACCAATGTGGGCGTTTGGTCTAGTGGTATGATTCTCGCTTTGGGTGCGAGAGGTCCCGAGTTCGATTCTCGGAACGCCCCTTTTTGTGTTTTTTTCTTAACTTCGCTCAACTGACCAACCGTAAGTTAAGCTTAGTTGAGAATGGACTAATCTTACGGCAAGTTTAAACAATGTCAACTTGTTCAAACTTACACTTGCTTTTATTCGATTCTGCTAGTTCAGTTATTCCGGATTTTTCTATTTTCGATTACAAAGGGAAGTATAAGCTTAGCAAATGGAAGAAGGATAAATGACAGATTGACCCCACACGAAGACTCTCAACAAAACAAAAGGTTTGGCCGATCAAGACACACCACTATACATACGATAGATACGTATATGTATATACAAACAGGAATGAATGAGAAAAGATGTTTGAAAAATGGGACAAGAGAGAAGATAAAAGAACAAGAGAGGAACAAGAGCATGTTAAAACTTGCTAGTTTCTTGTGTTCAGGAGCATCGTATTAAAACTGCATGCGGTTTTGTGTCCGTTATTGTCTATGGAGATCAAGAAAAGCCTGCATTGATTACTTTTCCTGATCTGGCCTTAACCGTAAGTCTTAAAGAATCTTTACATGATCCTTTTGTATTAATGTTTGTTGCTTCTTCTTCTTAAGATATGTCTTGCTTCTAAGGATTATTCTTTTGCCCTGGAGCAGCTTACTTGCTGCTACATAACTTCTGCATCTATCATATCAGTCCACCTGGCCATGAGGTCCATAATTTTAGTTTTTTCTTTTAAGTTGCCATATGCTTTGCTTGGCGTGATTACTCACATGATTTCTTCATTTCCACGAAGAGTTCTTGCAGTTAGGAGCTGCTCCAACTTTTCATACTGAATTTTGTCCCTTCTGCTGTCTGCTGATGATTTGGCCGATCAGATTCTTGAAGTTCTCAACTTTTTCGGGTAATCATTGAATGAAACTCTTATTTCTGGCTTATTCAAGTTACATACATGACTGAATTATTTATGGCTTATTGTTCAGCCTTGGTGCTGTGATGTGTATGGGAGTGACTGCAGGTGCTTACATCCTCACCTTATTCGCGGTATGTTCCTACTTATCTTTACTCTCCTCACAATCCATTTCCTTAGACAGATACGTTTTTAAAAAATTTCAGATGAAACATAAAGAAAGGGTTTTCGGTTTGATTCTTGTCTCACTGGTATGCAAGGCGCCGTCATGGTTTGAATGATTCTACAATAGGGTTATCTCAAACTTGTTATATTTCTACGGAATGTGTGGAATGGTAAAAGAACTTTTGCTTCAGAGATATTTTAGTAAGGTGTGTGTTAACTGCAGTTACCATTGTTCTATACTTTGTTTCATTTCTAGTTCTTCTCTTATTAGAAACTGGTTCTAACAGGAAGTCCGTGACTCTGTGATAACATTGAGATTCCAGAGTCAGATATAGCACAAGCTTGCAGAAGAGTCAGTGTTTTCGTCTCTAACTGTTTAGCTGATTCATCAATATGTAAAACTTCTCTGTATATCAAGTAATTGACCTTTTGGTAATGTCCTCAGCTGCTTGATGAGAGGCAAAGTCTAAATGTCATGCGGTTTCTTCATACCGTTGATCGGTAAAACAACAAGCACCTTTAAATCCTTTGTCTAAGCTTCTTTAATGGACGGAAAACCAAACATTTGCTCTTGCAGGAGACCTGACATCTCAAGTGGATTGAAGAAACTAAAATACAGAACACTTATCTTTATCAGAGATCAGTCTCCTTTCTACTCAGGATACTGTGCTTTGGTTGAGGTTTGAGATAACCAAATCCTCAAGTCTTTTTTTTTTCTTCACATACAAAAACGAACTTTCGGTTGTTTCAACACTGATACCTCTGGATTATTGTAGGTGCATTCTTGTAGTTCAATGGTAACAGAAGAGCAACCACATGCAATGTTGGTTCCAATAGAATATTTCTTGATGGGTTATGGATTATACAGACCATCTTGTTTCGCAGAGAGCCCTTGAAGTCCTCTTAGCCCTTCTTGTATTTCACATGCGCTTCTCTCTTCTGAAGGCATAGGATTAAAGCTTAAGCCTATCAAAACCAGACTCTCGGCTTAAGTGTGTGTGCAACTACTGATTCGTTTGTTCTAGTTTTACTGAGTGAAAAAATCTTAGGGCTATTTTGTAGATAATATAGAGCAAACACTAGGGAGATTTGAGGAAAAGAGTAAGAAGGAACATTCAAGCCATCCTTAAAGCACATTCTTTTGTAGTAAGCCATGACAAAGACAACAGTTATTTTGTTAAGAAGCCACAAATGTTGTTTCATTTTTTTGTATATGTAAAATGTTCTGTTGTGACAGAATCTTGAGTAAATCAAGATGGCGTCGCTCCCCGTTATTTCTTATGTTCCGTTCCAAACATATTCATATGTGCACAAAAGCATCGCTTCTGCTGCCTCAGTTTCACTCTTAGTTCTCATCTGATAATAACAGTGATCACAATCATATGAGTGGCATCAGCATACATTAGCATAACCCATAGGAGAAGACATTTACCTGAGCCTATCTATACAAAATCGAGCCTTGTTTCCAGAATATCCTCAGATAGAGCTTGCTTATCGCCAATCTTGTTGACATATAGCGCAAAAATGACCACTAGATCATCCATATTCATGGAGTCTAGATCTATATCACATTTGGAATGTCCTATATGTGCAGCAAGAACAATCTTTCTACACTAAGTTCAGACAGAACCCCGACAAAAGTTATCTACTATTGAAATCCTCCCAGCCGTTAGATCCTATCAGAATTTGTGTATGCAGTTCGAGTTTAACATCAAAACATCACACAAAACAGAGCTCAGATTTTAATATTAATTTTGCATAGTATATAGATAAGACTAATATCAAAAACCCGCCTAACTTGTAATGTACGCAATGAGAAATAATGGGCTGGTTAGATCTAAAAGTGACAATTTTTGTAATAGAAGTTGACCGATGCAAATGACCAGAGGTTAGCTTATTTAAAATAATCCAAGATCAGTTTCACCAACTTAACTGGATATCAGAGGATCCCTAAAGGGTTTGAGAGGAACCACAATGCCGGCACCATGTTTTGTCAGCTTGTAATCTTCTATCTTGGCGCCATAGCCGATTTCATTTCTGATCAACCTGGTGATAATATATTATAACTTCTTGGGTTGACATCACTAACCCCCATATACAACTTAAACCAACTTTATTTCCACCCAAACTTATAGAATCATCGGCCAACCCCCTAAACTAATAAATTTCATCACTTATCTCCATCTGTGGCCAATACACCTTAATTGCGTTTAAAAACAGAAATCACGATTAGTAAATTAATTGCCCAATAATCCACCCGACTTAAATTTAATCCACCCTAACCAGTTTCTATCTCAAACCAACATAACCCAAAATCTTTTGACCCGAAAATCACTTGTCGTTGAAGATCAAATTGGAGGTTATGGTTCATCGTGAGTTTAAGAGAGCCAAAATTTGAGGCTTTTATCCGGCGAGTTGAAAGCGAGAATCGAGGGTTTAGTTCTGATACGCGACGTCGAGTTGATTGAGAAGATTTAGATTCAGGTGGAAGAAGCATGATATGGGTAAGTTCAAGTTTTTAGTCTGGTTCGTTTCTGAGCATATAAAAAGTCAAGCTTTTATAGACTTAGAAGAATATGTTAGTTAACTAATAAAAGTAAGACGTGATGACTATCTCAGCTTTATATAACACGTGAAGATAGAAAAGACTTCCAACTTCTAAAGTCAAGAAAGAATGATTAGAGTTGATATAACACGTGATGACTATCTCAGCTTTATAACACACTTCCATCTTCTAAAAGTGATAATAGATTAACCCAGTTTTTTATTTCTTTTCCATTATACTCAATACATTTTTTTATATGTCAGAGCTAGACTTAGAGAGAAAAGCTCGAAGAAGGGTAGAGCTGATGAACATGAGACTGGGATGTGGATGAGGAGAGGAAGGGTAGAGAAGCTGAGGAGATGAAATAGAAGCGACTCTTAAAGGAGAGATCATCTGAGAAAGCAAAGATGGTTATGATGAGACAAGAGTTTACCGATGAAGCTGTCAGATGCAAGTCTTTCTTGGAGAAAAAGCTATATGAGTTAGAGGAAACNTCCCTTTCCATTTTCCTGTGCGCAGGACTATAAGTTGAAGTATGTGGATATGGATATGGATGGATTTTCAAAGGAAACAGTGCGTCCGTCGACTCTTGGGACCAGTATGTGGACACGTTGAGTGTCTAAATTGAGTAGACGCTTGTCCATGACTCTCGCTCGATAACTCCGGTCGGACGCCGGGGGAGCGGGATGTTACATGATGCCTATCTCAGCTTTATATAACACATGAAGATAGAAAAGACTTCCAACTTCTAAAGTCAAGAAAGAATGATTAGAGTTGATATAACACGTGATGACTATCTCAGCTTTATAACACACTTCCATCTTCTAAAAGTGATAATAGATTAACCCAGTTTTTTATTTCTTTTCCATTATACTCAATACATTTTTTTATATGTCAGAGCTAGACTTAGAGAGAAATGCTCGAAGAAGGGTCGAGCTGATGAACATGAGACTGTGATGTGGATGAGGAGAGGAAGGGTAGAGAAGCTGAGGAGATGAAATAGAAGCGACTCTTAAAGGAGAGATCATCTGAGAAAGCAAAGATGGTTATGATGAGACAAGAGTTTACCGATGAAGCTGTCAGATGCAAGTCTTTCTTGGAGAAAAAGCTATATGAGTTAGAGGAAACTAATAAAGAAAGAGACAAGGAGAGAAACATGATCATGAAAACAGTGTGATCCTGCTTCAGTGGTTTCAATATGATTTTTGTTTGAATATTGAATGTTTTTTGAACCTGCTTCAGTGGTTTCAGTATTTGAATGATGCAGTGAATTGTTCTCCTCCAAAAGTAAACATTGTGATACGTGAAACAGTTTATCAAATGAAAAAAGCATAAAAACATAAGTTTTGCACACAAAACAAACGTGCTAAAGAGTGACAGAAAAACAAAACATACGCAACTAAAGCCGTGAAAACACAAAAGATAAAAAAGCTTGAATGACTTCTGGACACAAAAGAGCAAGCCTTTAGTCTTTGCTTGATTGAGAAGGTTGTGTCACTTGAATGACTTCTGGACCAGAAGAGCTTCCAACATCCTGCAAATGGCAATGACATTCTATTATCTTGCACATAACGAGGAAAAGCTTAATCTAAATAAAAGACCAACCACGTAATGTACCTGCTCTTTTGGTTCAGTCTTTATTTTCTTTTTTGGGTGGATTTTACATCCAGCTGCATTATGACCAGCTTCTCCACATTTGGAACAATGCATTGTGCGTCCTCGTCTTCCAATAGTTTCAGCTTGTTTCTTCTTCTTCTTAGGTGATTCGTGTTTTCCCTTAATTCCTGGAAACTTCTTTTTCTTGTTTTTCTTTTTTCTCCCAGGAAGTGTAGGCTCAGGTGGTTCAGTAACTAATTTGTACTTGCCCTTTTTCATCCAAAATCTTGGTCCTCTAACCGTGTTGATAGACTCACTATAAGTCATTTGCCATATAGATGTGGAAAAGAATTCAGATACATATTTCTCCACATCTAAGTTGGCATCTAACATCGCCCCATATGCATGTTCACAAGGTATTCCTGTGATTTGCCACTTTCCACATGTACATGTCATCCTACTAGTGTTGACGTCATATGTATCTCCTGAAAGACGTACCTCGAAAACACCATGAGTACAAGGAGTGGTGATGCACTTGTCGGCATTATCTTTCTCAGATTCAAGCATTTTAACGACATACTTTGTAAATTTCTCATGCCGCCTTAATGATTTCCTCTTCCTTTTTTCAATTCTAAGCATTGCTTGCCTTCTAATTGTCTCCAACATAGGCACAATAGCTTTAGCTCTAGCTGCTGTAATAGTAGAGTTAAATGACTCAGTGGCATTGTTGTCGACGTCCTCACAAAAGCTTCCAAGTCTGTAATACGCCAAAGACCAAGTCTTCGGTTCCTCCTTCATCACATCTTCATACAAAGACATGCTATAGTNAGATTCAAGCATTTTAACGACATACTTTGTAAATTTCTCATGCCGCCTTAATGATTTCCTCTTCCTTTTTTCGATTCTAAGCATTGCTTGCCTTCTAATTGTCTCCAACATAGGCACAATAGCTTTAGCTCTAGCTGCTGTAATAGTAGAGTTAAATGACTCAGTGGCATTGTTGTCGACGTCCTCACAAAAGCTTCCAAGTCTGTAATACGCCAAAGACCAAGTCTTCGGTTCCTCCTTCATCACATCTTCATACAAAGACATGCTATAGTCTTTCATCTTCTGGAGTTGCTCTTTGTATTGTGTAGTATTGTAACTCCAAGCTTGATTCCACACCATTGGTTTCAAAAGCTCTTTATTTTTGTGCTTCTTCTTCAAATTTTCTACAATATGCTTCACACATCGTCTGTGTTCCGCCTTTGGTAACTCAGATTTGATAGCGCTTATCAGTCCCTGTTACATGAGAGATTGTTAGATTGTTTTAACACTCTGAATGAAAATAATTGATAATAAGCACTAACCTTGGAGCTATCAGATATGAGGACGTATTTTCTGCCATCTCCAAGACTCAAATCAAACCTCAGCCATTTGATAAACCAAAGCCAGTTATCCGTATTTTCAGATTGTACCACAGCCCAAGCGAAAGGGTATATTTGATTATTACCATCATGTCCTACAGCAGTTAGTAAAATACCTTTCACTGCGACTTTTAAGAACGTGCCATCAAGCCCTATGATCGGACGACAAGACCCTCTCCAACCCCTTCTAAGATTTTCAAAGCAAACATAAAACCGATCAAATACATCCTCTCCAGCAGCATTAGGGACAGTATCAAGAAATACACTCGAACCCGGGTTAGTCTTCTCAATTTCTTTCACATAACCTCTGAGGTGAGCAAACTGATCTGCATACTCTTTTTCAAGCCATTTCAATGCTAGTGTTCTTCCTCTTTGGCATTGATTTCTAGATTGTATCAGTTTCCAAGTTTCTTTAATCTGTTCTTGAATCTTCTCTGGCATAAGAGCACTGTTTTCTCTCAATTTATCGAGAAACAATCTAGCTATAATCGGGCTTTTAAGAAGCTTACACTTCCCATTAGGTGTGCAGCTATGATACCTATACCTAGTCTTCACTATCTACTTCTGACTTGTCTTATCATACGAGCAATAAACCCTCCATTTGCATTTTCCTACGATACCACACTTAAAGCTCAGCTTTGTTTTATCCCATCTTTCTTGTTGAATGTTTCTACCTTTGTTCAAAGCATAATCCAAGACAGCCTCTTTGGACTCAAAACCCGACCAAAAAGTAGCTCCAACATCTAACTTGTCATCGGATTTCTTCTTGCGTCTTTTATCCCTCGTATCAAAATCATCTTCCTCTTCATCAGAGCTTTCAGGAATAGTATTTCGACCAACGAACTCTTCATCCACAAAGTCAGCCACTGATTGCTCTATTTCTTGCTCATAACGTTCTTCAAGCTCTTCTTCCTCTTCTTCTTCTTCAGCAATTCCATCGTTTCCATCTGCTTTGGCAACACCATAATTGATTTCGTCGTTCTTAACTGCTTCGACTTCATCATAATTTCTTACCTCGTTCATATCTTCTTTGTCTTCCATGTTCTCCTTCATAGGGTTCTTTATCTCAAACTCCTCAAACTCCTCGTGTTCCTCATACGTCTTCTCCGGAGAAACAAAAGGAATCTTAATCATATGATTTCCATCTTCATCCTCCATCGCTCAAGATTCACCAACGAAAAGCCTCAAAACTCTCACTTTTTTAACTCAGGACGAACCCTTACTTTTTTAACGACAACGCTAACTTCTAATCCTTTTATTTTGGGTTATGTTGGTTTGAGATAGAAACTGGTTAGGGTGGATTAAATTTAAGTCGGGTGGGTTATTGGGCAATCAATTTCACTAATCGCAATTTTTGTTTGTCAACATAATTAACGTGCATTGGCCGTATATGGTGGATAAGTGATGAAATTTATTAGTTTAGGGGGTTGGCCAATGAGTATATAAGTTTGGGTGGAAATAAAGTTGGTTTAAGTTGTACAGGGGGGTTAGTGATGTCAACCCTAACTTCTTTTATTAATTTATAACATCTTGAAATCAAATTTTGTTATTGATTAGTGTACTTTCTAATAATATGACACATGATATATTCGATTACATCACTACAGTTGATTTATTTAAGCACCTTATCATGCTTTAATAAAGTAAAAATCATCTTTACCCAACTTTCCTTTTTCTCACTTTCTCCACTGAAATATATAAAGCAACATGAAAATCATGCAAGTGCAACATTCACCTTCTTAGTTATATAATCATCTTTTACTTTTCTTATTATAAATTTTTGAATAAATGATGAGAACTGATTCTATAATGTTCTTTGTCATAAAGAATGAAAGCTTGGCCATAACTTGACAACGAAGAAACAAACCGTCTTATCTTTAAAAAATTCAAAAAAGTGTGATAATGAGTTAAAGATTATCCTTTGGATTCTTTTTACTCTCTTTTAGAATAAAGCAGAGTTCTTTGTGAATCTTTCTTTATTCGTTTTTGTCCTTCTTGGAATAAAATTACAGTGACAAAATAAAGAAAGAGGAAGAAGGAATCCAACATACTTCTCATTTGTCCTTTTTACTTGAGATTTTATTTTTTAATCTTCCTTTTGGATATTTTCTTTCTTCTCTTACCAACTTCGTCTGATCTTGTCGTAGAAATTGGTGTTGAAAATCTGAAATCTGACTTACATTATCCAGCTTTTTGTCCCACCAACCAACAAAAGATGAGCAGAGTTTTCTTATTTTCTACAGTAACGCAATGCTCACACCATTTCTGGCTCTATTAAGAGAGAGAAAGTAACTGATGGTTCTTGTGCTGTTGTGTTTTGCGCATCTGTTGTTCTTGGGTTTCTCATATAAAGTATAGTTTATAGAAACATCGAATCTCACACACGCGTAAATTTTTTTCTTTTCTGTTATTTGTTTGAGCTTCACTTCTGAAAGCATCTTGGGTTGCGTGACACTTCCAGTTTCTCATTCCAGGAAAAAAATGGGTTCAGATTAAGTACAAAGTACTAAAGTGTGTGTAAGCAAAGTTTGAAGAAGAAGAAGTTTGGGGAGGGTAAGGGTTCCTTTCAGTTTCTTGGTTTTTGAATTCTTTGACTTGAGAATGAAGCAGAAGGGTTGTAGAGAGAGAAGTGTTGTAGTGGGGAAGAAAGTCATGGTTGCTGTTAGAGCTTCAAAGGAAATCTCAAAAGCAGCTCTTCTCTGGACTTTAACTCATGTTGTTCAACCTGGAGATCGAATAAGGCTTGTTGTTGTTGTTCCTTCATATTATACAAGTACTCATCTCTTCTTGTCCCTTCTTTATCTTTAAAGTCACAATCTTGTTGCTTCTTTGTCTTGAGTGATGACAAACTTTGTCTCTTTAGTGCCACTTTTTCTGTCTGCTTATATTGATTCTTTAAGTTAAATAGTTCATCTTCTTGTTGTAATGGTCTTTCAGGTAAAAAGATTTGGGAGTTTGCGAGACTTACCACCAACTGTGCATTAGGCCATGGAAGATTTCTTGCTGGAACCAATTCAGACCAAAAAGATGATATTCATGAGTCTTGTTCTCAGATGCTGTTCCAGTTACACAATTTTTATGATGCAGAGAAGGTAAAGGGCTCACTTCCATTCATGAAGGTTCAAAAGATAACAGATTTCTCTTGGTTAATCAGATCCATAAAGAGTTTCATTTGATTTAACTATGCAGATAAATGTCAGAATCAAGATTGTTTTTGCTTCACCTGATGGAGTTATTGCTGCTGAGGCCAAGAAATCTAACTCAAACTGGGTGGTTTTAGATAGGTATAGACTATACCATATATATATATGTGTTGTGTTGTAAATGCATAGCTTTTAAGTTGTGATTTACCATTTTTTTCTCTGAATAATTGTAAACAGGGGACTGAAGTATGAGATGAAATGTTGTATTGACCAACTTGAGTGCAATCTTGTTGTAATCAAGAAGTCACAGCCTAAGGTTATTCGTCTCAATCTGGTGAAGAATGCAGATACAGAGCATCTAGAAGCTGTTTCCAGGTTAACCTCAAAGTCTGTAGTTCCCCGGAGAAGCTCAAAACCTGGAAGAAAGCTGGGGGAACCGTTTGTGACTTCGGCTAGAAGTCCAGACCAAGAAGGTTCTGATATGGGGACTTCATCTATATCTAGCTCTGATGCGGGAGCATCACCATTTCAAGCTTCTCAAGTCTTTGAAGGCCTCAATCCTTGGGTCAGTGATGGAAACAAGAGTTTCTTTGAATCTGATACTGACTCAGATGGTGAAAAGTGGAGTCCTCTATCAATGGCCTCCTCATCTTCTCGTCCTGTGACAACATCTGATTTCCTGAGTCCCAGTGGTGATCTAACCAAAGCTCATACAGAAACTCCAAGAAAATCAAGATTTGCTTCGGTTCTAAGTCTCGGTTCATCGAAGAAAGAACCCGATGTCCGTAAATCTGATACATGCTTAAACAAAAGCGTGAGAGAAGTGGTTTCTTTATCAAGAAAGCCAGCTCCTGGACCTCCTCCACTATGTTCCATATGTCAACACAAGGCACCTAAGTTCGGAAACCCTCCAAGATGGTTTACTTATAACGAGCTGGAGACCGCAACAAGGGGTTTCTCTAAAGGGAGTTTCTTGGCTGAAGGTGGGTTTGGTTCAGTTCACAGAGGAACTTTACCAGATGGTCAAATCATTGCCGTGAAACAATATAAGATTGCTAGCACACAAGGTGACAAAGAGTTCTGCTCTGAAGTTGAGGTATTGAGCTGTGCACAACATAGGAATGTTGTAATGCTCATTGGACTTTGCGTAGAGGATGGGAAAAGATTGCTCGTTTATGAGTATATATGCAATGGTTCTTTGCATTCTCATCTTTATGGTAAACCTTTCTACTTCTGGTATAACATACAACATTTCTGAAAGACTTGCTAATAAAGGAAAAGTTCCATAGGTTTGGGGAAAGAGCCGTTGGGATGGTCAGCGAGACAAAAGATTGCGGTTGGAGCAGCTCGTGGGTTGAGATACCTTCATGAAGAATGCAGAGTCGGTTGCATTGTTCATAGAGATATGCGTCCTAACAACATTCTCCTCACTCATGATTTTGAGCCTTTGGTAAATAAAAAAATCATCTCAAGCTCTCTCTGCTCTTTAGGGTGTGTGCAAAGCTTGAAACATTATAACAATTTCTAGGTTGGAGATTTTGGACTAGCGAGATGGCAACCAGAAGGAGATAAAGGAGTGGAGACAAGAGTAATTGGAACTTTCGGGTACTCTTATGGCATGATCATTGAGATATTCTGATTTACTTGTTGAGCACGTTAATAAATCTTATGTTTTTCTCTTCAGGTACTTAGCACCTGAGTATGCACAAAGCGGACAGATTACAGAGAAAGCAGATGTGTACTCTTTTGGGGTTGTCTTAGTTGAGCTTATCACAGGAAGAAAAGCTATGGACATTAGACGACCTAGAGGTCAACAATGTCTCACCGAATGGGTAAAAGATAAAATAATAAAATAAATTGACTATGATGCTTATAAAGAAGAAACATTCATTCTTGTTTTGTTTGTTCAGGCAAGACCGTTGTTGCAGAAACAAGCCATTAAGGAGATTCTTGATCCGCGTCTAATGAATTGTTACTCTGAGCAAGATGTTTACTGTATGGCCCTATGTGCTTACCTCTGCATTCGCCGTGACCCCAACTCAAGGCCACGAATGTCTCAGGTTTGCTGCCATATCTCAATTACTTAATTTACTTGTAATCAATTTTTCTCCGAATTTTAAATCTTATTTGTCTCTGGAATCTGTGTGACTGCTCAATGAAGGTGTTGCGGATGTTAGAAGGAGACGTTGTCATGAATCAAGTTTAGAAGGGGAAAGGGTCTTCTCACGGAGTTTGTAGAGTATTTAGAATTGTTAATGAGTTTTGTTTTTGTATATGTAAAAGTTTGTTAGTGAGACAAATATTCATGACAAAGGTAATGAAAATTCTGCGAAATTGGCTTTCTTTTATTTCGATCTTTCTCACTCACCTCTGTTTAAGACTATAAGGTAATGAAGACGAAACCCAGTTTTTCTCACAAAGATTTGGCTTTTAGGCTTAACACTATTGTCGCTGTAACCCGCTAAGACAACACAGAGTGTTTGTTTTGTCTTAAATCTTTAAATGTCCCACATCGTTAATGAAACAAGCATGTAAGGCATAAAGAGTAGTATAAAAGAAGAGGCCAGACGACTGAACAAATCATGCCTTTCTCGGCCTTTTGGCTAAGATCAAGTGTAGTATCTGTTCTTATCAGTTTAATATCTGATATGTGGGCCATTGGCTCACACGATATTAATTCTATTTATTGAGGGAGAAAGCCCGTTAAGATAGCTTGCTATCTGGGTTTTCGAGAGTCGCCCATGCGTTGCACTATTGCACGGGCTTGGCTCAACCCGCCACTACTCTAGTTTAATCTTGTCTAAACAATGGATGTCTCATTGGACATTGGTGCCAAAACTTATCTTTGATGATTTAGGATAGTGATGAAGATGAAAGAGATTCATGGCACAAGATCTATGTCGCAGTTTGTGTCAAGGACTTTGCTATTACACAAGGCAGGAGTTATAGAAAGCTTTCATCTCAACTGTGCATCAGAATGTAACGCTTCAGACTTTGGAGATCGCTTTGTGCCTGTTTGAAAATAAGTTTTTATTATGATATCATGGTCTTGTTATGTTGTCAAGTAGGTTTTTTTAGATGTGAAACACTTGAGACTTTAGAACTCCATCATATAGGGTGATTTTTTTCGAAGTTCCTTCTCGGTGTAGCTTCCCATTCCTCATGAAATTACGCCTTGTATCTGTCAAGTAACCTGTCCTTGATGATTTACTTGTAGAAACTTGTCACCTAGACAATGTACGGTGACTTTCACCGTTAACTTGCCTTCCCTAGAGAGTTTATCTGTTGTGAATACAGTACGAGAGTCCTCACCTGATCATGATTATTTGTTCGTGATACCCAGTCTGTGAAGCAGTTTGTCAGGCGTCTTTATGTATGCTTAGCTGGTGAGATAAGCTTTATATCATTAGCTAGTTTTGAAACTGTTAATACATTGTTTCCAATTTGCTTATATTAATTAATGTATACATGCAGGCTAGGTATCCTCGTGGTACAATTTTGTTTCAGCTAATGCGTTTGGTGCTATGTTCATGTGAAGATAGCTGAACGAATATGCTTGTGAGTGTGCTCCAACATTTTCCTAAACTACAAGCTCTCAAGCTTGTTCTGGCTCATTTCTTCTATAAGACCAAATTTCTCAATCATGTTTGGTTTCTCTGGTTTAATAGTGAAATGTATTTGATGGCAGGACCATGGGATGCTTGAGGATCGTAACGTTCGTTTTTATCAAACCGAGGCGTGTTCCTGAATGTTTGTTATTACATTTCAAAATTTTTGAGTGGAGATGCTATGGAAGGAACAAAAGTATAGAAAGAAGTGGTTATTTATATTTTTGAACAATGCGAAGCGGTTATTGACTGCAACTAGCTATCCTGATGTTTGAGGAAGTGGAAATGCAACCAGGAGTTTAAGAGCATGTGAGCTTACAATGGGATGAAAACTAATCTTACCAACTAATTTTGAAGGTGGATTTAATATCAGAAGTGGTGATCGCTTGTAGCTTATTTTATAATTGACATGTATCTTGTGACTAATAAGTAGTAAGACACCAACAATATAATCTTTTGATGTGATGATAATCCTACTTCCACAACCAAACAACTGAGTTTCTTTTGCCATGGCTGTTAGCTGATTTGGTTTCTCCACAGCATCATGAAGCCCTTTTTTGTCCTTCAACCTTTCTTTAGCCACACGCAAATGACCTATTTTAAAATACTTTTTTTTTTTTTTTTTTTATTTAAGGTCTTACACAATAGTTGTTCTTGTAAATGCAACATAAACGGGTGCTCTTCTCGATAGTTTATCTCAAACATTCCCTTGAAACTCTCAATAAAAGCAGTTCGTGTGAGCTCAGTTGAGATCTCTGTCCATGGTCGTCTTACCAATTCCAGCAGGAACCCCACTTACCAACCATCCGGACTCTTTCGGATTCTAAGAATTACGACAAAGAAACTATCTACCTTGATATGACTCCAATTCCAACTAAGCTGTCAAAGTCATTCAAATTGTTCAAAACATATGCTTTCCCTAGTCTCCTTGTTGATTCTTCTCAAACTGGCAAGCTTCTTAGATTTCTTACTTCTGTGGAGTTTCTTTCCATACATTTATATGCTAACAAGGTAACTCCATCATCTTTCATAGCCAGTCTTAAAGTTTACGTACGGGACTATATATGAACATTTTATCCATTTGTTGCACTTGCCTTTCAGATGATATGGCTCTGGTCCAGCTCTTTTATGTTTCTTATTTCCTTTTCCTGGCTATTCATTAGATTCCCGACGGGTACCGGAAACTGGGACGGGGACGGGAAACGTCAAACTTAAAATTCATAGATACGGGTACAGGGCTATATATATATATATATATATATAATGTGAAAATACATATAAAAATCAAAATATTAAAATTTCTCACATATGATTCTAAAGCAACATAATAAGCTAAACAACTACTAGTTATACCACCAATATTCAAACAAACAATTATACAAACGATAATATTCAAAACTACACATACATCAACAACAAAACAAACCACAAAACAAAACACTTTAGATAAGAAGACGCAAGAAGAAAGGAGAAAAGGCATATATGTTGTTTATCATCAGAAACATATGAAATCACGTATTCGTATACAGAAACACATAGAGAAAAAAAATCTGAAAGTTATATATGAAATATAATTCAAACGTAAACAACAAAAACATAAAAATGAAAAGAGACAAGAAGAAGAAACATGCTTACGTGAGATATATGGTTAAGAGTCAAAGAGAAAGACATGAAGGTATGCGTGAAAGAGAATAATGTGGGAGTGGAAGAAACTAATAATATTTGATAAACAACTTTTTTTTTTTTAATTTCAGAATTATCAGAATAAAGCAAATAAGCTTTGTAACACAAAAACAAAAGGATACGTCCAGGGGCGGTTCTAGGATGATATATAGTTGGGGGCACAAACAAAAATTTCATCATGTTTAATATATGAGGTGTGTGCATTACATAAAATCTTATGTAAATTACTGAAAGAAAATCAAAAAAGAGATGGGGGCACGTGCCCCCGTAAGTGAACAAGTGCGTCCGCCCCTGGATACGTCTCCGAGACGTCTCTGGTCTGTGTTGGAAGTAAGCTTGAAATAACTTAGGAAACAAGTTATCCTAATCTCATCTTGGTTTAGTTATTAGAGATTAGGAAATATCTAAATAATGTTAAAGTCTATTGAGAATAGGAAAATATATCCCTATATAAGAAGTTGCAAACTTGTTGCAACCTTTAAGAGTTTTTGTGATTGATTTAGGGTTCTTGAGTTTTGAGTAATTTTCTCAAGAGATTAATAAGAGAGCAAGTTCTTATTAAAACCAATCCTACAATCAGCTTGTGAAACTATATTTGGTATCAGAGCATCTAGGTTTCTTTTATCCAAGAAAGAATGGGGGACATAGTTTTAGCGAAAGGCAAGGACGGAGGCTCCTCATCCATCACCTGCCCCATGCTCATATCGACAAATTATACCGTGTGGTCCATACGGATTAAGCTCCTTCTGAAAGTTCACAAATTTTGGGAAGTCATAGAGAACGAGTCGGACAATAGTGAAAAGAACGACATGGCTACTGCTCTTCTCTTCCAATCGATACCGGAATCACTCATCTTACAAGTCGGAGACTTAACTTCAGCGAAGAAGGTCTGAGACGCAATAAAAACTAGACATATGGGGGCAGAACGAGTTCGAGAGGCGAGACTGCAGACCTTAAAAGCCGAATTTGATAAACTAAAGATGAAAGACAGTGACAAAATCGATGACTTCGTGGGAAAGCTATCAGAACTATCATCCAAATCATCAGCTTTAGGAGAGACAATGGAAGAACATATACTTGTCAAGAAATTCTGTCAAGTTTACCTCGACGCAAGTACATACACATTGTAGCTTCCTTGGAGCAGGTACTTGACCTAAAAACAACGAGCTTCGAAGATATCGTAGGTTGTTTGAAGACATACGAAGAGAGAGTAGCCGATGATGAAGAAGAAACAACCGATACGCAAACCAAACTTATGTATGCAGCAAACACAGAAGCTCATGCCACATACAACTCCTCGAACACGACTCAACGGGATTACAACAAAAACGGTTTCAAAGGTCGTGGACGAGGAAACCGGTTCTCCAATAGAGGTAGAGGCAGAGGAAGATATAATGACCGATACCAAGATCGTTACCAAGACAGCTTTGACATGTCCAAGATCATGTGTTTTCGTTGTGATAAGATGGGACATTTTGCTTCAGTATGCCCTGACCGACTCTTAAAGTTACAAGAGGCGACTGAAACGAAAGAAAGAGACAACGATACTACAGAAGCAGAGGAACTGATGGTTCATGAAGTAGTATATCTCAACGAGAAAAACGTCAACCCACAGATTTTTGAGACAAACAAAGATGATGATAAAGTATGGTATCTGGACAATGGGGCTTCTAATCACATGACAGGTGATAGAAGATACTTCAAAAGTCTAGACAAATCCATCACTGGTAAGGTCAGATTCGGAGACGACTCTCGTATCGACATCAAAGGAAAAGGACCAATAGTATTTTGTACAAGAGATGGGAGCAAGAGGATATTAGTGGATGTCTATTATATACCAGATCTGAAAAGCAATATAATAAGCCTTGGTCAAGCTACAGAGTGTGGATGTGATATACGAATGAAAGATGATGATCTTACCTTGAGAGATCGTGATGGGAAGCTCATCGCTAAAGCCAAAAGATCAAAAAACCGTCTCTACAAGGTCAGTATCGAGAGAGATAATCGTTGCTTGGTAGCGTCAACTAGCAATGAAGCAATAACATGGCATGCGCGATTGGGACATATAGGGAGAGAGGCAATCAGGTTAATGGCAAGCAAGGAACTTGTATACGGCTTACCAAAAATCGTAAGTGATAAAGAAACATGTCCATCTTGCGTACTTGGGAAGCAAGCAAGACATGCATTCCCACAATCAACATCGTTTAGAGCTGATAGTGTACTCAACCTCATACATAGTGATCTCTGCGGACCCATTACGCCACCAACACCATCGCATAAGAGATATATATTCGTGTTGATCGATGACCACAGTAGATATATGTGGACGATACTTTTAAGAGATAAAGGGGAAGCATTCGATAAATTTAAAAAATTCAAGACCATTGTTGAGAAAGAAAGCGAATCCACAATAAAAGTACTAAGGACAGATCGAGGTGGAGAATTCACATCCAACAAGTTCAACTTATATTGTGAAGAACACGGAATACAAAGGTATCTAACGGCGCCATATACTCCCCAACAGAACGGGGTGGTAGAAAGGAGAAATCGAACTCTTCTCAACATGACAAGAAGTATCTTGAAGCATAAAGAATTGCCAAATTATCTCTGGGGCGAAGCGGTAAGACATGCAACATACATCATAAACATAGCAACAAGCCGAGTTATCAACTCCAAGACACCATACGAGCTGTTCAAAAGCAGGAAACCACACATTGGTCATCTGCGTATATTTGGCTGCATTGCATACGCGAAAGTAGTCGTGCTTATTGACAATAAACTGCCATCGCCTTGACAAAAAATCCAGTATTCCATGGGAGAAGCAAGCATATACATCGACGATACCACTTCATTCAAGAGTGTGTTGACAACGATCAGATTAAAGTACAGCATGTACCAGGGAATGAACAAAGAGCAGACATCCTAACCAAAGGACTTGGATGAATTCGATACAAAGAAATGAGAAACATGATTGGAGTTGAAGACTTGAGAATTTCAAGCTTAAGAGGGAGAATGTTGTTAAGTAAGCTTGAAATAACTTAGGAAACAAGTTATCCTAATCTCATCTTGGTTTAGTTATTAGAGATTAGGAAATATCTAAATAATGTTAAAGTCTATTGAGAATAGGAAAATATATCCCTATATAAGAAGTTGCAAACTTGTTGCAACCTTTAAGAGTTTTTGTGATTGATTTAGGGTTCTTGAGTTTTGAGTAATTTTCTCAAGAGATTAATAAGAGAGCAAGTTCTTATTAAAACCAATCCTACAATCAGCTTGTGAAACTATAGTCTGAACCCGTCCCCGTTAAGCCATGCCGTCTCGGGTTCACCTTACATGTGTCGGGACATTTCCCAGACGTACCCGAGCCGTACCCGTCTCCCCGCCGAACCCGGTACGCGAGACGGCACCAAGTTGGCGTACCCGTGCAACTTAGGTTATAATTTCCGGGGGTATATCCTTGTCCTGCCGGCTTAGTTGCCCTTGTTTGGGTTATTGTAAAACTTGGTATTCTAATATATTTTCAGTGAAAATAGCATTTTATAGTCAATTTTAATAAAAAACTAGATCCTGACCCGCCCTTTTAAAGGGAGTAAAACATGGGAAGTTATATTTGGACATAACATATATCAATTGGTCAAAAATGAGTAATGATTCTGTTTTAATAGAATAGACTAGATCCTGACCCGCCCTTTTAAAGGGCGGGTATATTTTTGTTTTAATTTTTGTAAGAAATTTATTTTTTATATTTGTGTTTTGTCATAGTCATATTTGTATTTAATATTAGTTTAATATAATATATTTTTGATAACTATATTAAATATGTCAAGTTGTATAACTATACACTTTTGCCATATGTATTTCAGAAATTATTTTAAAATTTTATTTCTAAAGTTTGCAACATATTATATTTTCTAAGTATTTACCTAATTATAACAATTATAATTTCTCACATTTTATTACTAAACTTACATAGGTATTTTATAAAAATATATAACAAATTATAGAAACTATTTTGAAGAACATATAACTTGATAATACTTAAAACCTATTATTCACTTTACTTATAAAAAATAAACCATATATTCACTTTAATGAATAGTTTTGAATTGTATCAATTATTATTTGTAATCATGAAACAAAAGAAACCAGTTATATAAGTTATTAAAATGGTGGTTACAAAATACCTAGTGGATCCCGATCATTATGGATTTAAAGTGGTGGTTACAAATATATATTTAAATACTGTTAGAAAATATATGGTTTATTTTTTAAAGTAGGTAACGTGGGAAAATAATTGTTGGACTAAATATAGATATTAGGGAGTAAAACATGGGAAGTTATATTTGGACATAACATATATCAATTGGTCAAAAATGAGTAATGATTCTGTTTTAATAGAATATACTAGATCCTGACTCGCCCTTTTAAAGGGCGGGTATATTTTTGTTTTAATTTTTGTAAGAAATTTATTTTTTATATTTGTGTTTTGTCATAGTCATATTTGTATTTAATATTAGTTTAATATAATATATTTTTGATAACTATATTAAATATGTCAAGTTGTATAACTATACACTTTTGCCATATGTATTTCAGAAATTATTTTAAAATTTTATTTCTAAAGTTTGCAACATATTATATTTTCTAAGTATTTAACTAATTATAACAATTATAATTTCTCACATTTTATTACTAAACTTACATAGGTATTTTATAAAAATATATAACAAATTATAGAAACTATTTTGAAGAACATATAACTTGATAATACTTAAAACCTATTATTCACTTTACTTATAAAAAATAAACCATATATTCACTTTAATGAATAGTTTTGAATTGTATCAATTATTATTTGTAATCAGGAAACAAAAGAAACCAGTTATATAAGTTATTAAAATGGTGGTTACAAAATAACCTAGTGGATCCCGATCATTATGGATTTAAAGTGGTGGTTACAAATATATATTTAAATACTGTTAGAAAATATATGGTTTATTTTTTAAAGTAGGTAACGTGGGAAAATAATTGTTGGACTAAATATAGATATTAGGGAGTAAAACATGGGAAGTTATATTTGGATATAACATATATCAATGGGTCAAAAATGAGTAATGATCTTGTTTTAATAGAATAGATTTCTTGTTACACTTTGGGGTTATAAGATTGATGTATAATAACTTTATAAAGTTTGGAGAAAAAGAGTGATGTTTCATTTTGCTATGTCTAAAACTTGCCATGTATCTCACTAATGTTTTATTTAGAACACTTTTTTTTATGGTAATCCTTGTTATGTTGTGGCATGCAAGTTCTGATTCTTGCGGATACAATTTCTCAGCGGCTACGTCATCTGGAACTATATATGTATTTACGATACAATTTCGCGTAATCTGCTTCTGCTTTTGCTCAAACAGTCCGCTAAACTACAAATTCTGAAGCATCGAGAGATACATTGGATCCTTGAAATGCCCAAGATTTCAAGGATCGACCACTTCGATCTGTAACCCGAGTTCGGTTCCTGAATGCTTGTCCTTCCATCTTAAAACTTTTGGATGGAGATGTTACAAAGGAACAAAGGAAGAGAAGGAAATCTTTCTTTACATCCTGCAGAACGCTCCTTGTTTAAAAACCGCTTAGAACTCTGTATATTCAGAAGGTCATCGATTCGGGGGAAAGAGGCTGCTGAGGATCAAGGAGTTGGAATCTCTGCCTAAGGCTTCAACTTCATGCCAGCTTCTAATTCGACTTACTAATTCTGATAAACTTTCCTAGAATATTTGTCTTGACTCTCACTCAAAAGCTACATTTTGATGTGAATCTAAAGATGCAATGTTCTTACGCTGTGAAACTTAGTTTTACCTAATTATTATTGGAGGTTCTGTAGTTCTAAGAGAATATTGAGTTTTGCCTAGTTCATGGTCCATCAAAAAAATCTTCAAGATGATCTTGTCAGAACAACACTAAATTTAAAAGAAAAGATAATGAAGAATTGAACTTAATCTAGCAAAAACAGAAAATATCTCTAATACAGAGAAAAAGCAAATCTAACTAAAAAGAATATTCCAATAAAATTACGATTACAAAATTTATGGTAATTAAACTATTTTAGTAAAAAAATATGATTGATTTTAAAATCATGAGATCATATGAGTTTACAAAGAACATGTGTACTATTATTTAAATAAAAATACCATACTATTTCACAAAATCAATTGCCTTTAAAAAAATTCGTTATCACCAGCAGAAGTTTGTTAAATAGAGGAGAAGGATCTGGTAAGTTATGGACTTGATCAGTGAGTTGCCTGATGATTTACTCTTGCGTATTCTGTCTTTCCTCCACACCAAAACTGCTTTTGATGCTCAACTCTTGTCTACAAGGTGGCTAAATCTCTGGAAGAAGTTGCCAACTCTCTACCATGATTACACATTTCACAGATCTGAATCTCAATTTATAGCATTCATTAATAAGACACTGGAGTTACTCGAGTCTCCAGTTTTAAAGAATTTTGTTCTTAGAATTGTTCCAACAAAAACTTGTGGAGGTATGCTCCGAGGATATCTACTAGCCATGCGACAAGTGCGCGAACTGAACTTCATTAGTACTAATCCTCTTGCTCTAGAAGTAAAGAAGGGAATCTACCATCTTCAAACGCTTGTGATCTTGAGAATCGAATGTTTTAGTCTTGAAGATGGTTATGCTAACCAGATCTCATTACAAGCCCTCAAAGTCTTGCAGCTTCGCTGTGTGAGGTATTCGAGCGATGCATCTCTCTCTAGTATCTTATCTAGTTTACCGAGTCTCGAAGATTTGCTTTTAGATCGATGTTTGAGTTATAAGTCCACAAAAACTCTATCTATCGCGGTGCCTTGTTTGCAGAGATTGACGGTTCTTAGATGTCCTGATTATTGTGAAAGTCATCTTATGAGGTTGAACGTTAATGCACCTTCTTTGAAATACTTGAACGTTGAAGATCACTGGAGAAACGTTTCTTTTTCTGAGGAGAAGATGGAAGAGCTCATAGAAGCAGATGTTAATGTTAGTTATATCGATACCAAGCAGCTTCTGAGAGCTCTTATAGCAGTGAAACGCCTTTCATTATGTGTAGTCACTTCAAAGGTGATGATCATACAAACTAAACAAGATTGCTGTTAAGTGTTAACAGGTCTACTGATCTAGATTCTATGTTCTGTCTTTCTTTTTGTAGATTCTGCCGGTTAATGTATTCTTTGATCAACTTGTTCGTTTGGAGATATGCACATGTCAACAAGAATGGTGGA
>MU107217.1:23027-57828 GCA_012274485.2 Sinapis alba | reverse complement strand
GGATAAGGCTGATCATAACAGCCTATCAGTACGTATGGGTCAATTTTTCATGGCCTGATTAACCAGTCTGGACAGTCCTTGGTCCATCCAGGCAGTACGGATGGCTGATCATATCAGCTTATCCGTACGTATGGGTCATTTTTCATGTACTGATGGGACTAGTCTGGACAGTCAATGGTCCGTTGAGTTAAATCCTTCCATTCAGTATGGATAAGGCTGATCATATCAGCCTATCAGTACATATGGGTCGACTTTTCATGGCCTGATGGACCAGTCTGGACAGTCCTTGGTCCTTCCAGGCAGTACGGATGGTTGATCGTATTAGCCTATCAGTACGTATGGGTAACTTTTACGTACTGATGGGACCTGTCTGAACAGTTCATGGCTGTTGAGTTAAATCTTTCCATTATGTATAGATAAGGCTGATCATATTAGCCTATGAGTATGTATGGGTCATTTTTCATGTACTGAGGGGACAAGTCTGGACAGCCCATAGTCCGTTGAGTTATATACTTACATTCAGTACGGATTAGGCTTATCATATAATCCTATCAATACGTATGGATAAATTTTTCATTGTCTGATGGACAACTCTGGATTGTCCTTGGTATTTCTAGGCAGTACGGATGGCTGATCGAATCAGCCTATCAGTGCGTATGGATCATTTTTATGTACTGATGGGACCAGTCCAGAGAGTCCATGGTCCATTGAGTTCAATTCTTCCATTCAGTTTGGATAAGGCTGATCATAACAGCCTATAAGTACGTATGGTCGATTTTTCATGGCCTGATGGACTAGTCTGGACAGTCCTTGGTCCATTCAGGCAGTACGGATGGCTGATCGTACAAGCCTATCAATATGTATGGGTCGTTTTTCATGTACTGATGGGACCAGTTTGGACAGTCCATTGTCCGTTGAGTTGAATCCTTCCATTCAAAACGGATAAGGCTGATCATATCAGCCTATCAGTACGTATGGGTCGATTTTCATGGTCTGACGGACCAGTCCGGACAGTCCTTGGTCCATCCAGCAAGACGGATGGCTGATCGTATCAGTCATCAGTACGTATGGGTCATTTTTTGTATAGGTGGGACCAGTCTGGACAGTCCATGGTCCGTTGAGTTAAATCCTTCCACTCAGTTTGGATAAGGCTGATCATATCAGCCTATCAGTACGTGTGGGTCAATTTTTCATGGCCTGATGGACCAGTCTGGACAGTCCTTGGTCCATCCAGGCAGTACGGATGGCTGATCGTATCAGCTTATCATTATGTATGGGTCATTTTTCATGTACTGATGGGACCAGTCTGGACAGTCCTTGGTCCATCCAGGGAGTACAGATTGCTGATCGTATCAGCCTAACAGTACGTATGGGTAATTTTTCATGTACTGATGGGACCAGTCTGAACAGTCCAAGGTCCGTTGAGTTAAATACTTCCATTCAGTACGGATAAGGCTGATCATATAAGCCTATCAGTACGTATGGGTCAATTTTTCATGGTCTGGTGGACAACTCTTAACTGTCCTTGGTCTTTCTAGGCAATACGGATGGCTAATGGTATCAGCCTATCAGTACGTATGAGTCATTTTTATGTACTGATGGGACCAGTCCGGAGAGTCCATTGATCATTGAGTTAAATTCTTCCATTCAGTTTGGATAAGGCTGATCATATAAGCCTATCAGTACGTATGGGTCGATTTTTCGTGGCCTGATTAACCAGTCTGAACAGTCCTTGGTCCATCCATCCAGTACGGATGGCTGATCGTATCAGTCTATCCATACCTCTGGGTCATTTTTAATGTACTGATGGGAGTAGTCTGGACAGTCAATGGTCCGTTGAGTTAAATCCTTCCTTTCTGTACAGATAAGGCTATCAGTACGTATGGGTCATTTTCATGTACTGATGGGACCAGTCTAGACAGTCCATGGTCCGTTTAGTTAAATCTTTCCTTTCTGTACAGATAAGGCTAATCATATTAGCCTATGAGTATGTATGGGTCATTTTTCATGTACTGAAGGGACCAGTTTGAACAGTCCTTGGTCCGTCTAGGCGGTACAGATGGCTGATCGTATCAATCATCAGTACGTATGGGTCATTTTTCATGTACAGGTGGGACCAGTATGGACAGTCCATGGTCCGTTGAGTTAAGTCCTTCTGTTCAGTACAGATAAGGCTGATCATATCAGCCTATCAGTACATGTGGGTCGATTTTTCAAGGCCTGATGGACTAGTCTGGACAGTCCTTGGTCCATCCAGGCAGTACGGATGGCTGATCGTATCAACCTAACAATACGTATGGGTTGTTTTTCATCTACTGATTGGACTAGTCTGGACAGTCCGTGGTCCGTTGAGTTAAATACTTCCATTCGGTATGGATAAGGCTGATCATATCAGCCTATCAGTCCGTCTGGGTCAATTTTCATGGTCTGATGGACCAGTCTGGACAGTCCTTGGTCCATCCACGCAAGACGGATGGCTGAACGTATCAGTCATCAGTATGTATGGGTCATATTTTTGTATAGGTGGGACCAGTCTGACAGTCCATGGTCCGTTTAGTTAAATCCTTCCATTCAGTTTGGATAAGGCTGATTATATCAGCCTATCAGTACGTATGGGTCAATTTTTCATGGTCTGATGGACAACTCTGGACTGTCCTTGGTCTTTCTAGGCAGTACGGCTGGCTGATGGTATCAGCCTATCAGTACGTATGGGTATTTTTTATGTTCTGATGGAACCAGTCTAGACAGTCCATGGTCCGTTGAGTTAAATCTTTCCATTTAGTACAGATAAGGCTGATCATATCAGCCTATCAGTATGTATGGGTAGATTTTTAATGGCCATATAGACCAGTCTGGACAGTCCTTTGTCCATGCAGGCAGTACGGTTGGCTGATCGTATTAGTCAACAGTACGTATAGTTCATTTTTCTTGTACAAGTGGGACCTGTCTGGACAGTCCAAGGTCCGTTGAGTTAACTCCTTCCGTTCAGTACGGTTAAGGCTGATCATATCACCCAATCAATATGTGTGGGTCAGTTTTTCATGGCCTGATGGACATGTTTGGACAGTCCTTGGTCCATCCAGGCAGTACGGATGGCTGATAGTATAAGCCTATCAATACGTATGGGTCATTTTTCATGTAGTGATGGGACCAGCCTGGACAGTCATTGGTCCGTTGAGATCAACCCTTCCATTCAGTACGGATCAGGCTGATCATATCAGCACGTGTGGGTCGATTATTCGTGGCCTGATGGACCAGTATCGACAGTTCTTGGTCCTTCCAAGCAGTACGGATGGCTAATCGTACCAGCCTATCAATATGTATGGGTCATTTTTCATGTACTGATGGGACTAGTCTGAACAGTCCATGGTCCATTGAGTTAAATACTTCCATTCGGTATGGATAAGACTGATCATATCAGCCTATCAGTACGTGTGGGTCTGATTGACCAGTCCGGACAGTCCTTGGTCCATCCAGGCAAGACGGATGGCTGATCGTATCAGTCATCAGTACGTATGGGTCATTTTTTTGTATAGGTGGGACCAGTCTAAACAGTCCATGGTCCGTTGAGGTAAATCCTTCCGTATAGTACGGATAAGGCTTATCATATCAGCCTATCGTACGTGTGGGTAAATTTTTCATGGCCTGATAGATCAGTCCGGACAGTCCTTGGTCCATCCAGGCAGTACGGATGGTTGATCGTATCAGCCTATCAGTATGTATGGTTCATTTTTCATGTACTGATGGGACCAGTCTGGACAGTCCATGGTCCGCTGAGTTAAATCCTTCCATTCAGTACCGATAAGGCTGATCATATCAGCCTATCTGTACATGTGAGTTGATTTTTCATGGCATGATGGACCAGTTTGGACAGTCCTTGGTCCTTCCCGGCAATACGGATGCCTGATCGAATTAGCCTATCAGTACGTATGGGTCATTTTTCATGTACTGATGGGACCAGTCTGAACAGTCCATGCTCCGTTGAGTTAAATCTTTCCTTTATATAGAGATAACACTGATCATATCCGCCTATCAGTACGTATAGGTAGATTTTTCATGGCCTGATGGACCGGTCTGGACAGTCCTTGGTCCATCCAGGCAGTAGGATGGCTGATCGTATCAGCCTATCAGTATGTATGGGTAATTTTTCATGTACTGATGGGACCAGTCTGAACAGTCCAAGGTCCGTTGAGTTAAATACTTCCATTCAGTACGGATAAGGCTGATCATATAAGCCTATCAGTACGTATGGGTCAATTTTTCATGGTCTGGTGGACAACTCTGGACTGTCCTTGGTCTTTCTAGGCAGTACGGATGGCTAATGGTATCAGCCTATCAGTACGTATGAGTCACTTTTTATGTACTGATGGGACCAGTCCGGAGAGTCCATTGATCATTGAGTTAAATTCTTCCATTCAGTTTGGATAAGGCTGATCATAACAGCCTATCAGTACGTATGGGTCGATTTTTCGTGGCCTGATTAACCAGTCTGAACAGTCCTTGGTCCATCCATCCAGTACGGATGGCTGATCGTATCAGTCTATCCATACATCTGGGTCATTTTTAATGTACTGATGGGACTAGTCTGGACAGTCAATGGTCCGTTGAGTTAAATCCTTCCATTCAGTACGGATAAGGACGATCATATCAGCCTATCAGTACGTGTGAGTCAATTTTTCATGGCCTGATGGACTAGTGTGGACAGTCCTTGGTCCATCCAGGCAGTACGGATGGCTGATCGTATCAGCCAATCAGTATGTATGGGTCATTTTTTATGTACTGATTGGACCAGTCTGGACAGTCCATGGTCCGTTGAGTTAAATCTTTCCATTTAGTACAGATAACGCTGATCATATCAGCCTATCCGTACGTAGGGGTAGATTTTTCATGGCCTTATAGACCAGTCTTGACAGTGCTTGGTCCATGCAGGCAGTACGGTTGGCTGATCGTATCAGTCATCAGTACGTATAGGTCATTTTTCATGTACAGGTGGGACCAGTCTGGACAGTCCATGGTCCGTTGAGTTAAGTCCTTTCGTTCAGTACGGTTAAGGCTGATCATATCACCCTAGCAATATGTGTGGTTTGATTTTTCGTGGCCTGATGGACCAGTATGGACAGTCCTTGGTCCTTCCAGGATGTACGGATGGCTGATCGTACCAGTACGCATGGGTCATTTTTCATGTACTGATGGGACCAGTCTAAACAGTCCATAGTCCGTTGAGTTAAATTCTTCCATTCGGTACGGATATTAGTACATATGGGTCATTTTTCATATATTGATGGTACCAGTACGGACAGTCCATGGTCCGTTGAGTTAAATGCTTCCATTCAGCACGGTTAAGGCTGATCATATCAGCCTATTAGTACGTATGGGTCGATTTTTCATGGTCTGGTGGACCAGTCTAGACAATCGTTGGTCCATCCAGGCAAGACGAATGGCTTATCGTATCAGTCATCAGTAGGTATGGGTCATTTTTCATGTATATGTGGGACCAGTCTGGACAGTCTTTGGTCTGCTGAGTTAAATCCTTTCATATAGTACGGGTAAGGTTTATCATATCAGCTTATCATACGTGTGGGTCAATTTTTCATGGCCTGATGGACTAGTCCGGACAGTCCTTGGTCCATCCAGGCAGTACGGATGGTTGATCGTATCAGCCTATCAGTATGTATGGGTCATTTTTCAAGTACTGATTGGACCAGTCTGGGCAGTCCATGGTCCGTTGGGTTAAATCCTTAGATTCAGTACGGATAAGGCTGATCATATCAGCCTATCAGTACATGTGGGTTGATTGACCAGTCTGGACAATCCTTTCTCCTTCCTGGCAGTACGGATGGCTGATCATATTAGCCTATCAGTACGTATGGGTCATTTTTCATGTACTGGTGGGACCAGTCTAGACAGTCCATGGTCCGTTTAGTTAAATCGTTCCTTTCTGTACAGATAAGGCTAATCATATTAGCCTATGAGTATGTATGGGTCATTTTTCATGTACTGAAGGGACCAGTTTGAACAGTCCTTGGTCCGTCAAGGCGGTACAGATGGCTGATCGTATCAATCATCAGTACGTATGGGTCATTTTTCATGTACAGGTGGGACCAGTATGGACAGTCCATGGTCCGTTGAGTTAAGTCCTTCTGTTCAGTACAGATAAGGCTGATCATATCAGCCTATCAGTACATGTGGGTCAATTTTTCAAGGCCTGATGGACTAGTCTGGACAGTCCTTGGTCCATCCAGGCAGTACGGATGGCTGATCATATCAACATATTACTACGTATGGGTTGTTTTTCATCTACTGATTGGACTAGTCTGGACAGTCCGTGGTCCATTGAGTTAAATACTTCCATTCGGTATGGATAAGGCTGATCATATCAGCCTATCAGTCCGTCTGGGTCAATTTTCATGGTCTGATGGACCAGTCTGGACATTCCTTGGTCCATCCACGCAAGACGGATGGCTGATCGTATCAGTCATCAGTATGTATGGGTCATTTTTTTGTATAGGTGGGACCAGTGTGACAGTCCATGGTCTGTTGAGTTAAATCCTTCCATTCAGTTTGGATAAGGCTGATTATATCAGCCTATCAGTACGTATGGGTCAATTTTCATGGTCTGATGGACAACTCTGGACTGTCCTTGGTCTTTCTAGGCAGTACGGCTGGCTGATGGTATCAACCTATCAGTACGTATGGGTATTTTTTATGTTTTGATGGGACCAGTCTAGACAGTCCATGGTCCGTTGAGTTAAATCTTTCCATTTAGTACAGATAAGGCTGATCATATCAGCCTATCAGTATGTATGGGTAGATTTTTAATGGCCATATAGTATAAGCCTATCAATACGTATGGGTCATTTTTCATGTAGTGATGGGACCAGCCTGGACAGTCAATGGTCCGTTGAGATCAACCCTTCCATTCAGTACGGATAAGGCTGATCTTATCAGCACGTGTGGGTCGATTATTCGTGGCCTGATGGACTAGTATCGACAGTTCTTGGTCCTTCCAGGCAGTACGGATGGCTAATTGTACCAGCCTATCAATATGTATGGGTCATTTCTCATGTACTGATGGGACTAGTCTGAACAGTCCATGGTCCGTTGAGTTAAATACTTCCATTCGGTATGGATAAGACTGATAATATCAGCCTATCAGTACGTATGGATCATTTTTCATGCACTAATGGGACCAGTCCGGACAATCCATGGTCCGTTGAGTTAAATCCTTCCATTCAGTACGGTTTAGGCTGATCATATCAGCCTATCAGTACGTATCGGTCTATTTTTCATGGCCTAATTGACCAGTCTGGACATTTGTTGGTCCATCCAGGCAGTAAGGATGGGTGATCGTATCAGCCTATCAGTACGTATCAGCCTATCAGTACGTAAGGGTCATTTTTCATGTACTAATGGGACAAGTCCGGACAGTCCATGGTCTGTTAAATTAAATCCTTCTATTCAGTACGGTTAAAACTTATCATATCAGCCTATCACTACGTATGGGTCGATTTTTCATGGCCTGATGGACCATACTGGACAGTCCTTGGTCCATCAAGGCATTAACGATTGCTGATCGTATCAGCCTATCTGTACGTATTGGTCATTTTTGATGTACAGATGGGATTAGTCCGCACAGTCCCTGGTCCGGTGAGTTAATACTTCCATTCATTATGGATAAGGCTGATCATATCAGCCTATCAATACGTATGTGTAGACTTTTCATGGCCTGATGGACCAGTCTGGACAGTCCTTGGTCCATCCAGGCAGTACGGGTGGCTGATCGTATCAGCCTATCAGTACGTATGGGTCATTTTTCATGTACTGATGGGACCAGTCTGAACAGTTCTTGGTCTGTTGAGTTAAATACTTCCATTCAGTACGGATAAGGCTGATCATATCAACCTATCAATACGTATGGATCGATTTTTCATGGTCTGATAGACCAGTCTGGACAGTCCTTGGTCCTTCCAGGCAGTATGGATGGCGTATCGTATCAGCCTAACAGTACGTATGGCTCATTTTCATGTACTAATGGGACCTTTCAGGAGAGTCCTTGGTCCATCCAGGCAGCACAGACGGCTGATCGTATCAGCCTATCAGTACGTATGTGTCATTTTGCATGTACTGATGGGACCAGTGTGAACAGTCCTTGGTCCATTGAGTTAAATACTTCCATTCAGAACTGATAAGGCTGATCATATCAGCCTATCAGTACGTATGGGTCGATTTTTCATGGTCTGATGGACCAGTCTGGACAGTCCTAGGTCCATCCAGGTAGTACGGATGGCTGATTGTATCAGCCTATTAATACGTATGGGTCATTTTTAATATACTGATGGGACCAGTCCGAACAGTCCATGGTCCGTTGAGTTAAATACTTATATTCATTATGGATAAGGCTGATCATATCAGCCTATCAGCACATATGTGTTGATTTTTCATGGACTGATGGACCAGTCTGGACAGTCCTTGGTCCATCCAGGCAGTACGGATGGCTGATCGTATAAGCCTATCAGTATGTATGGGTCATTAGTACTGATGGGACCAGTCTGGACAGTCCATGGTCCGCTGAGTTAAATCCTTCCATTCATTACCGATAAGGCTGATCATATCAGCCTATCAGTACATGTCGGTCGATTTTTCATGGCCTGATGTACCAGTCTAGACAGTTCTTGGTCCTTCCAGGCAATACGGATGGCTGATCGTATTAGCCTATCAGTACATATGGGTCATTTTTCATGTACTGATGGGACCAGTCTGAACAGTCCATGGTCCGCTGAGTTAAGTCTTTCCATTCTATAGGGATAAGACTGATCATATCAGCCTATCAGTACGTATGGGTAGATTTTTCATGTCCTAATGGACCAGTCTGGACAGTCCTTGGTCCATACAGGGAGTACGGATGGCTGATCGTATCAGCCTATCTGTACGTATGAGTGATTTTTCATGTACTGATGGGACCAGTCTGAGCAGTCCATGGTCCATTGAGTTAAATTCTTCCATTCAATACGTATAAGGCTGATCATATCAGCTTATCAGTACGTATGGGTCAGTTTATAATCGTGTGATGGATAACTCTGGACAGTCCTTGGTCCTTCTAGGCAGTACGGATGCCTGATGGTATCAACCTATTAGTACGTATGGGTCATTTTTCATGTATTGATGGGACCAGTCCGGACAGTCCATGGTCCTTTGAGTTAAATCCTTCCATTTAGTACGGTTAAGGCTGATCATATCAGCTTATCAGTACGTATGGGTCGATTTTCATGGCCTGATGGACAAGTCTGGACTGTCCTTGGTCC
This sequence comes from Sinapis alba, assembly GCA_012274485.2. Lineage (NCBI taxonomy): Eukaryota > Viridiplantae > Streptophyta > Magnoliopsida > Brassicales > Brassicaceae > Sinapis > Sinapis alba. The sequence continues at coordinate 48,526 of MU107217.1, read as the reverse complement.
TTCCAGGCTGTATGGATGGCTGATCGTATCAGCCTATCAGTACGTATGGATCATTTTTCATGCACTAATGGGAGCAGTACGGACAATCCATGGTCCGTTGAGTTAAATCCTTCCATTCAGTACGGTTTAGGCTGATTATATCAGCCTATCAGTACGTATGGGTCGACTTTTCATGGCCTAATGGACCAGTCTGGACAGTTGTTGGTCCATCCAGGCAGTACGGACGGGTGATCGTATCAGCCTATCAGTACGTATGGGTCATTTTTCATGTACTGATGGGACCAGTCCGGACAGTCCATGGTCTGTTGATCTAAATCCTTCTATTCAGTACGGTTAAAACTAATCATATCAGCCTATCACTACGGATGGGTTGATTTTTCATGGCCTGATGGACCATTCTGGACAGTCCTTGGTCCATCGAGGCAGTAACGATTGCTGATCGAATCAGCTTATCTGTACGTATGGGTCATTTTTGATGTGCATATGGGATTAGTCCGCACAGTCCATGGTCCGTTGAGTTAAATCCTTCCATTCTGTACAGATAAGGCTGATCATATCAGCCTATCAGTACATATGTGTAGACTTTTCATGGCCTGATGGACCAGTCTGGACAGTCCTTGGTCCATCCAGGCAGTACGGATGGCTGATCGTATTAGCCTATCAGTACATATGGGTCATTTTTCATGTACTTATGGGACCAGTCTGAACAGTTCTTGGTCCGTTGAGTTAAATACTTCCATTCAGTACGGATAAGGCTGATCATATCAACTTATCAGTACGTATGGGTCGATTTTTCATGGTCTGATGGACTTGTCTAGACTGTCCTTGGTCCATCCAGGCAGTACAGATGGCTGATCGTATCAGCCAATCAGTACGTATGGGTCATTTTTCATGTACTGATGGGACCTTTCAGGAGAGTCCTTGGTCCATCCAGGCAGTACAGACAGCTGATCGTATCAGCCTATCAGTATGTATGTGTCATTTTGCATGTACTGATGGGACCAGTCTGAACAGTCCTTTGTCCGTTGAGTTAAATACTTCCATTCAGTACGGATAAGGCTGATCATATCAGCCTATCAGTACGTATGGGTCGATTTTTCATGGTCTGATGGACCAGTCTGGACAGTCCTTGGTCCATCCAGGCAGTACGGATGGATGATCGTATCAGCCTATTAATACGTATGGGTCATTTTTCTTGTCCAGGTGGGACAAGTCTGGACAGTCCATGCTTCTATGAGTTAAGTCCTTCCGTTCAGTACGGATAAGGATGATCGTATCAGCCTATCAGTACGTGTAGGTCGATTTTTCACGGCCTGATGGACTGGTCTGGACAGTCCTTGGTCCATCCAGGCAGGACAGATGGCTGATCGTATCACCCTATCAGTACGTATGGGTCATTTTTAATATACTGATGGGACCGGTCCGAACAGTCCATGGTCCGTTGAGTTAAATACTTCCATTCATTATGGATTAGGCTGATCATATCAGCCTATCAGTACATATGGGTTGATTTTTCATGGTCTGATGGACCAGTCTGGACAGTCCTTGGTTCTTCCAGGCAGTATGGATGGCTGATCGTATCAGCCTATCAGTACGTATAGGTCATTTTTCATGTACTAATGGGACCTGTCCGGACAGTCCTTGGTCCATCCTGGCAGTACGGATGGCTGATCGTATCAGCCTATCAGTACGTATGGGTCATTTTCCATGTACTGATGGGACAAGTCTGAACAGTCGTTACCTACTCAACACACGGCCTGACTGGTCCAATGTGGTCCAACCCTTTGTCCACACCAAACCAAAATCGCCATGTCTAATTCCCAAATCTGACCTACTCAAATAAATCCCCAAAAACTAATTAAAATTCATGACAATTCCTAATAAATCCTAACAAAGAAGAATCCATAATCAGACTCTACAGAACTGGCCTCGATCCTAATGATCTCGGCCAAAATCAGCCAGAATGCCAACAACTGACCATCCTCAAATCAATTAGGTAGAACCTAATAAAATCCATGATAATTCAGGATAAATCCTCACTAATAGGAATCCATGGTCGTAATTCAATGAATCCCATTGGAGCATACAGAATCCGACCAAGACCAGTCCGGCCAAAGGCCAAGTACTATGTTCCTGGACCGGCCAAGGCCTTGGTCCAGTCACAGTAAGATTGAAACGCCAACCATATAAAGAATATAGACCGAACCCTTCACCCAGCTGAGGTGAGCTGGTTGCTACCTGCCCCAGATAAGTGAGCTAGTGGTCCAACTACTGGAGCTGACCTAGGCTAGTGTGAGCTGTACCGAACTGTCCCGGGCTTGATCTAGCTGGCCGATCTACTCCCATGCCTTGTCTGTCTTCCTTAGAACTCATCCAACTCTTCTTTCCTTGTCTCCCTTCGATTCTGGTTAAGTCTCAGCCTACTGATGCACTTAACCATCCGTTCCAGCCATGATACGCTTGTCCTTAGGTCATGTGACCTGACTGGTGCGTCTCCTTGCACCATGGCTGTGCCCGAAGGCCTTATCTAGAATCAGGGACATGACAAGTCTCCCCCACTTGAGATGGATTCTTCTTCCAATCCGACCCTAGACTTGTCTACATGGAAAACTGGCCATACCATTCTTGAAAGTCAGCTTTCAGCCTTGCTTCTGTCTCCCAAGTAACTTGTTCTTGTCCACCGCAATCCCAAAAATTTTTGACCATCTGTATAGTCTTCCTTCTCATAGTTTTTTCCATCCTATCCACAATCCGAACCGGCCTTGTCTCCAAGGTGAGGTTCGTGCCTAGATCAGATGGAATCTCAGGGATAACTATGTCTTGATCTGAAAGACATTTCCTCAGCTGAGATGCATGGAACACATTGTGAAATGCATCAAACTCTGTTGGTAGGTTCAGCTTGTAAGCCACCGCACCAACCTTCTCTATGATCCGGAATGGACCCAAGTATCTTGGATCCAACTTCCTTCGGCCACACACCCTCTTCTGGCCGTTAAAGGTAATCATATTTAAGTAGACCATGTTTGTAACACCCCCAAACCGTCCTAGGCCGGACTAACCCGAACGACCTGGAGATGCCACAAGAATAGCTCGTCGGAGCGGATCGACCAAGAGTCTGAACGAATTCGATCCCTCGACCAACCCGTCCCGGGGAGCTATGTCCTCGAAGACCATGGCCTAAGGCTTCATAACCCGTACCACGGTCGTCGAGTTGTGTCGACCCGGACTAGGTCTATATCATTCAGCACAACAACAACGAATATAAAATATTCATTTTATTAATAGTAGATGGAAAGCGTTCAAAATACATTACGAAGGTTCAGAGTTTGTGCGCACGGCCTAATGCCAAAAGAAAAAGGAAAATAATTATACATTCGGAAGCTAGTCCTTGTATATGCTACAGCCACTTAAAATCTACACCGGTCTCCTAACGTTCTACGTCCCTCTAAGCTTCCCACCTACTGGTTACCTGCATAGTAGGAGAGGGGGTGAGTAATCAAGATTACTCAGTGAGTTCCGAACATAAACAACAACTACCCTCCCCAGCCCATGCTCAACAACAAGCACATAATACGCATAATTAACAATGCGTTAACAATCAACACACACAATCATGCAAACATGCAATAATACACAAATGCAATGCAACTACTCCATGCAATGCAACAAGTCTCCCCCCCCGAGACCTAACAACAAACAATGCAGTCTAGACTCAATCCTAGACTCGTGCTTAACCATTACACATGTGCACTAGGGACGGAGCCAACTGCTACTCCCCGGGATCCCCTTTTACTCATTGGAGAAGCCCTGCCCCCTCCCACACACCCGACCATAAACACACTAGTCACATGATCGGAAACACCGGGAATTGGTTCACTCCCAATCTCACCCGGGGCGCAGCGTCTCGCAGCTCTTCGTCCATGGGCGCGACCCACTTAAATTGACAAGCCATGGAGGGGCGGCTAACTACACCCTGGAGAATCAAGCACACTCCCAATCTCACTCTAGGGTCAAAGTACACTAGTCACGTTGTGTCAACACATGCATGAGGGAGCTCCTCCTCTAACCAACATGCATACGCAACCGGACTAAGTGCATCACTCTCACACCGATCCTAATCTAGATGCTCACAACTCAAATAAGCATGAGGGAGCTTGACCTCAAACCTACATGCAACACATAAACAACATCTAGACAGCATGCACTTATCACCTATAATGCATGCAACAACACACCTGACAAGAGAGAGACACTCTCAATCTCTTGCGGTTCAACAATATTATATCATCTAGATAATCATGCAATTCACTATGCACCAGCAACTTAACAATATCTAGATGACATAATAATACACAAATCACAACACATATGCATGCCACAAGCATTCTCCCCGGGGCCCTGCACAAAACCGGTTAAGTTTGCCCCCGGGTCTCCACTTAAGACCCTCCCGGTCTAAGCTCACACCTTCATGCATAAACACACATCACAAGTCTTTGGAACCGACCTTGATTGCTGACTAAGAAGACTACCCAAACACCTCCAGTTCACGCTCCAAACCGCTAAGCTAAAACAAACCGAAAACACCCTCAAAAACACGGTTTCTCTCTCTAGCTTACCACTCTCTCTCTCTAAGGTGAGTATTTTTGGGTTTAGGGTGAAGAAAATGAATGGGAGGGGCTTGGTATTTATAGGAAATGGAGGGAAAATTCTGGCTGGACATGTGGACATGTGCATGCAAAATTTTGGACAAATGTCACCTTTGGTTACTTTGCTTGCAAGCTACTTTATTCTAGAACCTTCCCAATCTTGGCCACCAAGTTTTCCTCCCTTGCAAGCTAAGTCTTACCTTCTGGAAGCTTGCAAACTTGGACACCAAGTTTCTTATTGGCCAATGAGAAGACGCCACGTGTACTGCCACATCACCATCTGCGGCCAATGGGTGATCGCCACGTCACTGCCATGTAACTCCTTCTGGCCATGTCATCACCTCCAAAATTCTTCTCCAAATGCAAATTCTCACTTCTTGATTTACTTAGAGAAAGTTCACTCCCTTGGTTCCAAATCGTCGTTCTTTGATTTCTCGGTTTTTACCGATTTTATCGAGTATCGCCCAAAATGCTTCGACCGCGACCACTACTTGACTCGCTCAACTCAAGGTAAAAGTCTTGACTTTTCTACTCTCGATTAGGGTCATTACATTCTCCCCCCCCCTTAATAGAATTCGTCCTCGAATTCTATAAGGTTGCTGACGTCCCCGCTTCATCTTCGAAGAACTCTGGATAGCTTTGTCGGAACCTCTCTTCATCTTCCCATGTAATCACCATGCGGTTCTGTCTTCCCCAAAATATTGGATTTGAGGAATTTCCCATCTCTTCAATTTCCTCAGACGTCGCTCTCCAATTCTAATTGGACCTTCTGGATAGGTAAGATATTGTCTCAACTCTGGAATCCTCTCCGTCTCGATTGAATTTGGGTTGTGAACATGCTTCCTTAGCATAGACACATGAAACACGGGGTGCAGATTCATTTCTTCTGGTAACTCCAGCCGGTAAGCTACCTCTCCAACTCTTCCAATGATCCGATATGGACCAATGAAACGAACTGTTAACTTCCCAACTTTCCCAAATCTATCCTTTCCTTTTTGAGCTGAAACCTTGAGATAGACCATATCTCCCACTGAGAATACCACTTCTCTTCTTCCCTGATCAGCGTACTTCTTCTGCCGATCCTGGGCTTTCTTCATGTTTGCACGGATGATTCGTAGCTTCTCCAATGTCTCCTCAATGATTCCCGGTCCAAACAATCTTCTTTCTCCAACTTCCGTCCAACACAAAGGTGTTTTGCACGGTCTTCCGTACAATGCTTTGTACGGTGACATAGCAATACTAGCATGATAACTATTATTGTATGAAAACTCCACCAGAGGTAGGTAGTGCTCCCACGTACCTGCCCAGTCTAGTATGCTTAGACGTAGCATGTTTTCCAATGTTCTGATGGTTCTCTCAGTCTGCTCGTCCGTCTCTGGATGAAAAGCAGTACTGATGTGTAGCTCTGTCCCTAAGGCTCCCTGCAATGCTCTCCAGAACGCTGCCGTGAACCTTGGGTCTCGGTCAGACACAATGTTGGCTGGTACTCCATGGAGTTTTACGATCTGATCGATGTAAAGCTCTGCCAATGTCTCCGTCTTGTCTGTGTCTCGAATTGCTAAGAGATGAGCTACCTTGGTTAACCGATCCATGATCACCCAAATTGCATTATTTCATCTTCCTCTCGCCACTGGTAGTCCGGTAATCAAGTCCATTGACACCGAATCCCACTTCCATTCTGGTATAGGTAGACTTTGGAGTAGTCGACCTGGTACTTGATGCTCTGCCTTGATCTGTTGACACACTTAACGCTGTCTTGAGATTTTCTTCCCGAAGACCTCCTCTTTTAGGCACTGTGATCCTTCCATTGAGCAACAATGTTCCATCCTCAGCTACATGATAACCACTCGCATTAGGTCCATCTTCATCCTTTAGTTGATCCACAATCTTCTTCAAGTCTTGATCCTCGGCTTGCGCTTGACGAATCCGTTTCACTAGACTCGCCTGGTTCACCGCTTGCATTCCCAATGGCTCGCTTGACTCTCCTTCCAATGCTGTCAGAGTAACCTTCTTGAATTCCTCGGACAAGTTCTCCAAATGTTTCTCTGCCTTGACCACCGCTCTTCGTCGACTTAACGCGTCCACAACCACGTTAGCCTTTCCTGGATGGTACTGGATCTGAACGTCGTAGTCCGAGATGAAATCCATCCACCTCCTCTGACGTAGGTTGAGATCTGCTTGTGTGAACAAGTAGTTAAGGCTTTTGTGATCCGTAAATAGCTGAACCTTCTCTCCGTAAAGATATGATCGCCATATCTTTAGTGCAAAGACAACCGCTGCCATCTCCAAATCATGTGTAGGGTAGTTCTCTTCATGATTTTTCAACTGCCTTGAGGCATATGCAATTGCCTTGTTTTCTTGCATTAGCACACACCCCAATCCTACCCTTGACGCATCCGTATACACATCATAGATCTTACCCGGCTGAGGTAAGGTCAAGACTGGTGCCGTAGTCAATGCCTCCTTAAGCTTGTTAAAAGCTTCCTCCGTTTTCTCATCCAAACAAATGGTACATCTTTCCCGGTCAGATTCGTTAATGGCTTGGCAATAAATGAGAATCCCTTGACGAACCTTCGGTAGTAGCCGGCCAACCCAACAAAAACTTCTAATCTCCGAGGCTGTGGTTGGTCGAGGCCATCCTTCTACCACCGCAATCTTCTCCGGGTCCGCTGAAACTCCTTGCTCAGACACTTTATGACCCAAGAAACCAATCTCTCGTTTCCAAAATCGACATTTGCTAAACTTAGCAAAAAACTTTCGGTCTCTTAGTCTCTCGAGTACCTTTCGTAGGTGCTCCTTGTGATCCTCCTCTCTCCGTGAGTAGATAAGAATATCATCGATAAACACAATCACGAACTGATCGAGATAGTCATGGAATACCTCGTTCATGAGCCTCATAAACACTGTTGGTGCATTGGTCAACCCGAATGGCATTACAACAAACTCGAACTGCCTGTACCGAGTGTTGAATGTTGTCTTCCTCACGTCCGTCTCTGCTATCGTGATTTGGTGATATCCCGAAGCCAAATCTATCTTCGAGAACCAACTCACCCCTCTTAGTTGATCCAACAATTCATCGATCCTCGGGAAGGGGTACTTGTCCTTGATCGTGACATTGTTGATCCCTCTATAGTCGATGCACAGTCTCATACTGCCATCCTTCTTCTTTACGAACAAAACCGGAGCTCCCCAAGGTGAAGAACTCGGTCGAATGAAGCCTTTGTCTAGGAGATCCTCCAACTGATTCTTGAGATCTGCTAACTCAGCTGGCGCCATACGGTAAGGAGCTTTGGCATTAGGTGCCACACCTGGTTCCAAGTTGATCGTGAACGGATTGCTCCGGGGTGGAGGCAACTCCGTCAACGCCCAAAACTCTTGGACCACTGGGATGTCCTCCATCCTCAACTCCTTTTCCGTCTCTTCCCCAATATATGTGAGCGACACCAAGTAGACCTCCCCGTACACTAGTGCGTTCTCTGCTCTCATTGCCGTCACAAACGTCGCAGAGACGCTTGGCTTGATTCCACAATATCCCAACACATCTTGCTGCTCATTCTCAAACCACACTCGTCCTCTTCCACAGTCCAGCCATGCCCGATGCCTTGACAGCCAATCCATTCCTAAAATAACCTCATGCCGCTCCATCGGCATAACAACTACGTCGGCTAAAAGGGTTTCATGTTCTAACACTATAGGTACATTCAACAACACCCTATTAGCTCTCAAGGTCTGACCTCCAGGGGTTGCCACCAACATATCTACCTCACACTGTACAAAGGTTCCTACAAACCTAGAGGCTACATCCGGTTTCACAAAACAATGGGTGGCTCCCGAGTCAAACAACACAAAGGCAGGGGTTCCACCAACCAACAATGATCCTAAAATAAGATCAACATAATATCACTCATCCAGAGTGCCAATATCAGAACGAATAATTACACAATAATTATTCAAACACACAAAGAGAGAGTTAGCACCCAAACAAACCTGTCACAGGACCCCTCGACGGTCCTGGAGCGCTAGATGGAGTTCCCTCCCCATCCAGAGCATACACTCTCCCTCCAGGTGAAGGACGCGCAGCCGGGTGTTCACTGGTCTGTCGGGTCGGTTGGGTACGCGCAGACGCTCCTCCGCCATGTCCTGGACGATGAACAGTACATTCACTAGCGTAGTGACCTTTCTCTCCACAACTGAAACATGTAATCGACGCCTTCCTGTCGGACTTCTCCGAGGTTGAGTTCGCACACTCACGAGCGTAATGTCCTAAGCGACCACACGCATGGCACTTGGCCTGTGACTTTGGTATCTTTCCATGCCGCTTGAACTGACCCTTCTTCCCTTTCTTCTGGTTGGTCTTTAACTTGTCCTCTTTTGACTGACCAGACTACGCCTTGGGGTTTGACTCAGTCATAGGCAATGACCCACGTTCTGCCATTACCATTTCCTCCACGTTGACTGCCTTCTCCACCAACTCAAACAAACTTTTGAAGTTAACAGCCTGTAGACGACTCCCGATCTCTGGCCTAAGACCACGCAAGAACTTGCAAAGCAACAGGGCTTCATCTCCATTCCCGTAGTAGATGTATCTGCTGAGCTTAAGAAACTCTGCCTCGTACTCTCTTACACTTCTACTCCCTTTTTCCAATCAAAGAAAAGCTTGCTCCATCATGTCCCTTGCTTCTGGAGGAAAATACTTCCTTTGGAATTCCTTTTTGAACGCATCCCAATCCATGTCCGCTGATCCTTGTCTCCGAGTAAGACTCTCCCACCATGACATTGCATCACCTTCCAGGTAATACACGGCCACATCCTTCTTGAATTCATCCGGACATCTCGTGGTTTTGAAATTCTTCTCTATGTGATGTAGCCACGCGTCAGCCTTAACGGTGTCCGCCTCTCCTTCAAATCTGATAGTACCCATACTCTTCATGGTCATCACATACTTCAGGAAGTCTGGTTGCGATGCCGCCTTGTTCGCTTCCGGACTTGGAGTGACTTGCTTTGTTAAGAACTTAGACAGGAGGTTATGCATTATAGACAAAGTAGGATCTGCCGGTCTATCTCCATCTGCTGGGGCTTGTGCAGCCGCTTCCGCTGATCCAGGATTGTTTCTCCTTAACATAAATCCATCAGATTCCGCATGAGATGATCGGGGTCTTTGCGGTCCAACAAACGGTTCGGATTCCGCACGCTGAGAGGTGGGTGGTGATATAGACAATCTCCAAGCTTCAGGCCTTGGTCCAGTCACAGTAAGATTGAAACGCCAACCATATAAAGAATATATATGAAGAGAAGTTAATCAGTAAGGAGATGGGAAGAAATGGGTCTGGATTCACCAAACCGAGCACAGCCCACACGGCATCACACTGCAGCCATGGCAGGATGATTCGGTCCATCCCACTCACCTTGGGCGTGCGCTCTGGAGTGCTCAAGCCCTTCTCCAAGTCCTTATTCTTGCCTATAGTACCCATCCTCAATCGATCTCCATTCCACACAAGCCAACTCCTGATCGGAAATAAATCTCCAAGACACACAGCCAAGCCTTGATCTCTCTCTCTCTCTCTCTCTCTCTCTCTCTCTCTCTCTCTCTCTCTCTCTCTCTATCTCTCTCTCTCTCTCTATTTCTTTCTTTCTCTCTGTTTCAATTTGGGCAGAGCTTTCCTTAGGGAAAATTGTGTGATTTCTGGACCCCTAGGGTATGTATTTAGAGGCAAGAATCGACCCTTAACTGCCTGGGCGAACATGCATGACTTGGTGGCCGAATGGGTGCAACTTACTCCATTCGAACCCCTTCGTCCTAACTGCCTCCAACCACCTCTCTCTCCCTTATCCTGTTCGAGTGAAAGCCCCATGGTCCTGTCCACTGCCCTGCCTACTTGTCCAAGGCCCCATACTGGTCGGACCCCCCTTGGCCAACAAGACAAGCACCATAACCGCCCATGACCCGAGCCCCTCGACTAAGACCCGAACCCTTCACCCAGCTGAGGTGAGCTGGTTGCTAGCTGCCCCAGATAAGTGAGCTAGTGGTCCAGCTACTGGAGCTGACCTAGGCTTGTGTGAGCTGTACCAAACTGTCCCGAGCTTGATCTACCTGGCCGAGCTACTCCCATGCCTTGTCCAGCTGCCTTACAACTCATCCAACTCTTCTTTCCTTGTCTTCCTTCGATTCTGGTTAAGTCTCAGCCTACTAATGCACTTAACCATTCGTTCCAGCCATGATACGCTTGTCCTTAGGTCATGTGACCTGACTGGTGCGTCTCCTCGCACCATGGCTGTGCCCGAAGGCCTTATCTAGAATCAGGGACATGACAGAACCAGTCTGGACAGTCCATGGTCCGTTGAGTTAAGTCCTTCCAGTCAGTACGGATAAGGCTGATCATATAAGCCTATCAGTACGTGTGGGTCGAATTTTCACGGCCTGATGGACCAGTCTGGACAGTCCTTGGTCCATCCAGGCAGTACCGATGGTTGATCGTATCAGCCTATCAGTACGCATGGGTCAATTTTTCATGGTCTGATGGACCAGTCTGGACAGTCATTGGTCCTTCCAGGCAGTATGGATGGCTGATCATATCAGCCTATCAGTACGTATGGATAATTTTTCATGTACAGGTGGGACCAGTCCGGACAATCCATGGTCTGTTGAGTTAACTCCTTCCATTCAGTGTGGTTAAGGCTGATCATATCACCCTATCAGTACGTATGGGTTGATTTTTCATGGCCTGGTGGACCAGCCTGGACAGTCCTTGGTCCATCCAGGCAATACGGATGGCTGATCGTATCAGCCTATCAGTACATATGGGTAACTTTTCATGTACTGATGGGACCAGTTCGGACAGTCCATGGTCTGTTGAATGAAAGCCTTCTTTTCAGTACGATTAGAACTTATCATATCAGCCTATCAGTACATATGGGTCGATTTTTCATGGCCTGATGGACCACTCTGGACAGTCCTTGGTCCATCCAGGCAGTACCGATGGCTGATCGTATCAGCCTATGAGTATGTATGGGTCATTTTTCATGTATAGATGGGATTAGTCCGGACAGTCCATGGTCCGTTGAGTTAAATCCTTCCATTCAGTACAGATAAGGCTGATCATATCAGCCTATCAGTACGTATGTGTAGATTTTTCATGGCCTGATGGACCAGTCTGGACAGTCGTTGGTCAATCCAGGCAGTACCGATGGCTGATCGTATCAGCCTATGAGTATGTATGGGTCATTTTTCTTGTATAGATGGGATTAGTCCGGACAGTCCATGGTCCTTTGAGTTAAATCCTTCCATTCAGTACAGATAAGGCTGATCATATCAGCCTATCAGTACGTATGTGTAGATTTTTATGGCCTGATGGACCAGTCTGGACAGTCCTTGGTCCATCCAGGCAGTACGGATGGCTGATTGTATCAGCCTATTAGTACGTATGGGACATTTTTCATGTACTGATGGGACCAATCTGAACAGTCCTTGGTCCGTTGAGTTAAATACTTCCATTCAGTACGAATAAGGCTGATCATATCAGTCTATCAGTACATATGGGTCATTTTTCATGGCCTGATGGACCAGTCTGGACAGTCCTTGGTCCATCCAGCCAGTATGGATGGCTGATCGTATAAGCCTATCAGTACATATGGGTCATTTTCATGTACGATTGGACCAGTCCGGACAGTCCATGCTCTCTTGAATTAAATCCTTCTATTCAGTACGGTTAACACTTATCATATCAGCCTATTAGTACATATGGGTCGATTTTTCATGCCCTGATGGACCAATCTGGACAGTCCTTGGTTCATCCAGGCAGTACAGATGGCTGATTGTATCAGCCTATCAGTACGTATGGGTCATTTTTCATGTACTGATGGGACCAATCTGAACAGTCCTTGGTCCGTTGAGTTAAATACTTCCATTCAGTACGGATAAGGCTGATCATATCAGCGTATCAGTACGTATGGCTCATTTTTTCTTATGGCCTGATGGACCACTCTGGACAGTCGTTGCTCCTTCCGGGAAGTATGGATGACTGATCGTATCAGCCTATCAGTACGTATGGGTCATTTCTCATGTACATGTGGGACCAGTCTAGACAGTCCTTGGTCTGTTAAGTTAAGTCCTTCCGTTCTGTACAGATAAGGCTGATCATATCAGCCTATCAGTACGTATGGGTCGTTTTTTCATGGCCCGATGGACCAGTCTGGACAGTCCTTGGTCTATCCAGGCAGTACGGATGGCTGATCGTATCAGCCTATCAATACATACAAGGAATTTTCATGTACTATGGGACCAGTCTGAACAGTCCATGCTTTGTTTAATTAAATCCTTCTATTCAGTACAGTTAACACTTATCATATCAGCCTATGAGTACGTATGGGTCGATTTTTCATGGACTGATGGACCACTCTGGACAGTCCTTGGTTCACACAGGCAGTACCGATGGCTGATCGTCTCAGCCTATCAGTACCTATGGGTCATTTTCATGTACAGATGGGATTAGTCCAGACAGTCCATAGTCCGTTGAGTTAAATCCTTCCACTCAATACAGATAAGGCTGATCATATCAGCCTATCAGTACATATGGGTAGATTTTTCTTGGCCTGATGGACTAGTCTGGACAGTCGTTGGTCCATCCAGGTAGTACGGATGGCTGATCGTATCANTTTTCATGGCCTGATGGACCACTCTGGACAGTTGTTGCTCCATCCAGGCAGTACGGATGGCTGATCGTATCAGCCTATCAGTACGTATGGGTCATTTTTCATGTACAGGTGGGACCAGTCTTGAAAGTCCATGGTCCGTTGAGTTTATTCTTTCCGTTCAGTACGGATAAGGCTGATCATTTCAGCCTATTAGTACGTGTTGGCCGATTTTTTATGGCCTGATGGACCAGTCTGGACAGTCCTTGGTCCATCCAGGCAGTACGTATGGCTGATCGTATCAACCTATCAGTACGTATGGGTCATGTCTTATGTACATGTGCGACCAGTCTGGACAGTCCATGGTTTGTTAAGTTAAGTCCTTCCGTTCTGTACAGATAAGGCTGATCATATCAGCCTATCAGTACGTATGGGTCATTTTTTCATGGCCCGATGGACCAGTCTGGACAGTCCTTGGTCCATCCAGGCAGTACGGATGGCTGATCGTATCAGCCTATCAATACATACAAGGAATTTTCATGTACAATGGGACCAGTCTTAACAGTCCATGCTCTGTTTAATTAAATCCTTATATTCAGTACGGTTAACACTTATCCTCTCAGCCTATGAGTACGTATGGGTCGATTTTTCATGGACTGATGGACCACTCTGGACAGTCCTTGGTTCATACAGGCAGTACCGATGGCTGATCGTCTCAGCCTATCTGTACCTATGGGTCATTTTCATGTACATATGGGATTAGTCCAGACAGTCCATAGTCCGTTGAGTTAAATCCTTCCACTCAATACAGATAAGGCTGATCATATCAGCCTATCAGTACATATGGGTAGATTTTTCTTGGCCTGATGGACTAGTCTGGACAGTCGTTGGTCCATCCAGGTAGTACGGATGGCTGATTGTATCAGCTTATCAGTACGTATGGGTCATATTTCATGTACTGATGGGACCAGTCTAAACAGTCCTTGGTCCATTGAGTTAAATACTTCCATTCAGTACAGATAAGGCTGATCATATCAGCCTATCAATATGTATGGGTCGAATTTTCATGGTCTGATAGACCAGTTTGGACAGTCCCTGGTCCTTCCAGGCAGTATGGATGGCTGATCGTATCAGCCTATCAGTGTGTATGGGTCATTTTTCATGTACTGATGGGACCAGTCTGAACAGTCCTTGGTCCGTTGAGTTAAATACTTCCATTCAGTACGGATAAGGCTGATCATATTAGCCTATAAGTACGTATGGGTCGATTTTTTATGGTTTGATGGAGCAGTCTGGACAGTCCTTGGTCCTTCAAGGCAGTATGCATGGCTGATCGTACCAGTCTATCAGTACGTATGTGTCATTTTTCATGTACTAATGGGACCAGTCCGGAAAGTCCATGGTCCATTGAGTTAAATCCTTCCAATTAGACGGTTAAGGCAGAGCATATCAGCCTATCAGTACATATGAGTCGATTTTTCATGGCCTGATAGACCACTCTGGACAGTTGTTGCTCCATCCAGGCAGTACGGATGGCTGATCATATCAGCCTATCAGTATGTATGGGTCATTTTTCATGTACAGGTGGGACCAGTCTAGAAAGTCCATGGTCCGTTGAGTTTATTCTTTCCGTTCAGTACGGATAAGGCTGATCATATCAGCCTATCAGTACGTGTGGGCCGATTTTTCATGCCCTGATGGACCAATCTGGACAGTCCTTGGTTCATCCAGGCAGTACAGATGGCTGATTGTATCAGCCTATCAGTACGTATGGGTCATTTTTCATGTACTGATGGGACCAATCTGAACAGTCCTTGGCCCGTTGAGTTAAATACTTCCATTCAGTAAGGATAAGGCTGATCATATCAGCGTATCAGTACGTATGGCTCATTTTTTTCTTATGGCCTGATGGACCACTCTGGACAGTCGTTGCTCGTTCCGGGAAGTATGGATGACTGATCGTATCAGCCTATCAGTACGTATGGGTCATTTCTCATGTACATGTGGGACCCCTCTAGACAGTCCTTGGTCTGTTAAGTTAAGTCCTTCCGTTCTGTACAGATAAGGCTGATCATATCAGCCTATCAGTACGTATGGGTCGTTTTTCATGGCCCGATGGACCAGTCTGGACAGTCCTTGGTCCATCCAGGCAGTACGGATGGCTTATCGTATCAGCCTATCAATACATACAAGGAATTTTCATGTACTATGGGACCAGTCTGAACAGTCCATGCTCTGTTTAATTAAATCCTTCTATTCAGTACGGTTAACACTTATCATATCAGCCTATGAGTACGTATGGGTCGATTTTTCATGGACTGATGGACCACTCTGGACAGTCCTTGGTTCATACAGGCAGTACCGATGGCTGATCGTCTCAGCCTATCAGTACCTATGGGTCATTTTCATGTACATATGGGATTAGTCCAGACAGTCCATAGTCCGTTGAGTTAAATCCTTCCACTCAATACAGATAAGGCTGATCATATCAGCCTATCAGTACATATGGGTAGATTTTTCTTGGCCTGATGGACTAGTCTGGACAGTCGTTGGTCCATCCAGGTAGTACGGATGGCTGATCGTATCAGCTTATCAGTACGTATGGGTCATATTTCATGTACTAATGGGACCAGTCTGAACAGTCCTTGGTCCATTGACTTAAATACTTCCATTCAGTACAGATAAGGCTGATCATATCAGCCTATCAATATGTATGGGTCGAATTTTCATGGTCTGATGGACCAGTTTGGACAGTCCTTGGTCCTTCCAGGCAGTATGGATGGCTGATCGTATCAGCCTATCAGTGTGTATGGGTCATTTTTCATGTACTGATGGGACCAGTCTGAACAGTCCTTGGTCCGTTGAGTTAAATACTTCCATTTAGTACGGATAAGGCTGATAATATTAGCCTATAAGTACGTATGGGTCGATTTTTTATGGTTTGATGGACCAGTCTGGACAGTCCTTGGTCCTTCAAGGCAGTATGCATGGCTGATCGTACCAGTCTATCAGTACGTATGTGTCATTTTTCATGTACTAATGGGACCAGTCCGGAAAGTCCATGGTCCATTGAGTTAAATCCTTCCAATTAGACGGTTAAGGCAGATCATATCAGCCTATCAGTACATATGAGTCGATTTTTCATGGCCTGATGGACCACTCTGGACAGTTGTTGCTCCATCCAGGCAGTACAGATGGCTGATCATATCAGCCTATCAGTACATATGGGTCATTTTTCATGTACAGGTGGGACCAGTCTAGAAAGTCCATGGTCCGTTGAGTTTATTCTTTCCGTTCAGTACGGATAAGGCTGATCATATCAGCCTATCAGTACGTGTGGGCCGATTTTTCATGCCCTGATGGACCAATCTGGACAGTCCTTGGTTCATCCAGGCAGTAGAGATGGCTGATCGTATCAGCCTATCAGTACGTATGGGTCATTTTTCATGTACTGATGGGACCAATCTGAACAGTCCTTGGTCCGTTGAGTTAAATACTTCCATTCAGTACGGATAAGGCTGATAATATCAGCGTATCAGTACGTATGGCTCATTTTTTCTTATGGCCTGATGGACCACTCTGGACAGTCGTTGCTCCTTCCGGGAAGTATGGATGACTGATCGTATCAGCCTATCAGTACGTATGGGTCATTTCTCATGTACATGTGGGACCAGTCTAGACAGTCCTTGGTCTGTTAAGTTAAGTCCTTCCGTTCTGTACAAATAAGGCTGATCATATCAGCCTATCAGTACATATGGGTCGTTTTTCATGGCCCGATGGACCAGTGTGGACAGTCCTTGGTCCATCCAGGCAGTACGGATGGCTGTTCGTATCAGCCTATCAATACATACAAGGAATTTTCATGTACTATGAGACCAGTCTGAACAGTCCATGCTCTGTTTAATTAAATCCTTCTATTCAGTACGTTTAACACTTATCATATCAGCCTATGAGTACGTATGGGTCGATTTTTCATGGACTGATGGAACACTCTTGACAGTCCTTGGTTCATACAGGCAGTACCGATGGCTGATCGTCTCAGCCTATCGGTACCTATGGGTCATTTTCATGTACAGATGGGATTAGTCCAGACAGTCCATAGTCCGTTGAGTTAAATCCTTCCACTCAATACAGATAAGGGTTATAATATCAGCCTATCAGTACATATGGGTAGATTTTTCTTGGCCTGATGGACTAGTCTGGACAGTCGTTGGTCCATCCAGGTAGTACGGATGGCTGATCGTATCAGCTTATCAGTACGTATGGGTCATATTTCATGTACTAATGGGACCAGTCTGAACAGTCCTTGGTCCATTGACTTAAATACTTCCATTCAGTACAGATAAGGCTGATCATATCAGCCTATCAATATGTATGGGTCGAATTTTCATGGTCTGATGGACCAGTTTGGAAAGTCCTTGGTCCTTCCAGGCAGTATGGATGGCTGATCGTATCAGCCTATCAGTGTGTATGGGTCATTTTTCATGTACTGATGGGACCAGTCTGAACAGTCCTTGGTCTGTTGAGTTAAATACTTCCATTTAGTACGGATAAGGCTGATAATATTAGCCTATAAGTACGGATGGGTCGATTTTTTATGGTTTGATGGACCAGTCTCGACAGTCCTTGGTCCTTCAAGGCAGTATGCATGGCTGATCGTACCAGTCTATCAGTACGTATGTGTCATTTTTCATGTACTAATGGGACCAGTCCGGAAAGTCCATGGTCCATTGAGTTAAATCCTTCCAATTAGACGGTTAAGGCAGATCATATCAGCCTATCAGTACATATGAGTAGATTTTTCATGGCCTGATGGACCAGTCTGGACAGTCCTTGGTCAATCCAGGCAGTACCGATGGCTTATCGTATCAGCCTATGAGTATGTATGGGTCATTTGTCATGTATAGATGGGATTAGTCCGGACAGTCCATGGTCCGTTGAGTTAAATCCTTCCATTCAGTACAGATAAGGCTGATCATATCAGCCTATCAGTACGTATGTGTAGATTTTTCATGGCCTGATGGACCTGTCTGGACAGTCCTTGGTCCATCCAGGCAGTACAGATGGCTGATTGTATCAGCCTATCAGTACGTATGGGTCATTTTTCATGTACTGATGGGACCAATCTGAACAGTCTTTGGTCCGTTGAGTTAAATACTTCCATTCAGTACGAATAAGGCTGATCATATCAGTCTATCAGTACATATGGGTCATTTTTCATGGCCTGATGGACCCGTCTGGACAGTCCTTGGTCCATCCAGCCAGTACGGATGGCTGATCGTATAAGCCTATCAGTACATATGGGTCATTTTCATGTACGATTGGACCAGTCCAGACAGTCCATGCTCTCTTGAATTAAATCCTTATATTCAGTACGGTTAACACTTATCATATCAGCCTATTAGTACGTATGGGTCGATTTTTCATGCCCTGATGGACCAATCTGGACAGTCCTTGGTTCATCTAGGCAGTACAGATGGCTGATTGTATCAGCCTATCAGTACGTATGGGTCATTTTTCATGTACTGATGGGACCAATCTGAACAGTCCTTGGTCCGTTGAGTTAAATACTTCCATTCAGTACGGATAAGGCTGATCATATCAGCGTATCAGTACGTATGGCTCATTTTTTATGGCCTGATGGACCACTCTGGACAGTCGTTGCTCCTTCCAGGAAGTATGGATGGCTGATCGTATCAGCCTATCACTACGTATGGGTCATTTCTCATGTACATGTGGGACCAGTCTGGACAGTCCTTGGTCTGTTAAGTTAAGTCCTTCCGTTCTGTACAGATAAGGCTGATCATATCAGCCTATCAGTACGTATGGGTCGTTTTTTCATGGCCCGATGGACCAGTCTGGACAGTCCTTGGTCCATCCAGGCAGTACAGATGGCTGATCGTATCAGCCTATCAATACATACAAGGAATTTTCATGTACGATGGGATCAGTCTGAACAGTCCATGCTCTGTTTAAATAAATCCTTCTATTCAGTACGGTTAACACTTATCATATCAGCCTATGAGTACGTATGGGTCGATTTTTCATGGACTGATGGACAACTCTGGATAGTCCTTGGTTCATACAGGCAGTACCGATGGCTGATCGTCTCAGCCTATCAGTACCTATGGGTCATTTTCATGTACAGATGGGATTAGTCCAGACAGTCCATAGTCCGTTGAGTTAAATCCTTCCATTCAATACAGATAAGGCTGATCATATCAGCCTATCAGTACATATGGGTAGATTTTTCTTGGCCTGATGGACTAGTCTGGACAGTCGTTGGTCCATCCAGGTAGTACGGATGGCTGATCGTATCAGCTTATCAGTACGTATGGGGTCATATTTCATGTACTAATGGGACCAGTCTGAACAGTCATTGGTCCATTGAGTTAAATACTTCCATACAGTACAGATAAGGCTGATCATATCAGCCTATCAATATGTATGGGTCGAATTTTCATGGTCTGATGGACCAGTTTGTACAGTCCTTGGTCCTTTCAGGCAGTATGGATGGCTGATCGTATCAGCCTATCAGTGTGTATGGGTCATTTTTCATGTACTGATGGGACCAGTCTGAACAGTCCTTGGTCCGTTGAGTTAAATACTTCCATTTAGTACGGATAAGGCTGATCATATTAGCCTATAAGTACGTATGGGTCGATTTTTTATGGTTTGATGGACCAGTCTGGACAGTCCTTGGTCCTTCAAGGCAGTATGCATGGCTGATCGTACCAGTCTATCAGTACGTATGTGTCATTTTTCATTTACTATTGGGACCAGTCCGGAAACTCCCTGGTCCATTGAGTTAAATCCTTCCAATTAGACGGTTAAGGCAGATCATATCAGCCTCTCAGTACATATGAGTTGATTTTTCATGGCCTGATGGACGACACTGGACAGTTGTTGCTCCATCCAGGCAGTACGGATGGCTGATCGTATCAGCCTATCAGTACGTATAGGTCATTTTTCATGTACAGGTGGGACCAGTCTTGAAAGTCCATGGTCCGTTGAGTTTATTCTTTCCGTTCAATACGGATAAGGCTGATCATATCAGCCTATTAGTACGTGTGGGCCGATTTTTTATGGCCTGATGGACCAGTCTGGACAGTCCTTGGTCCATCCAGGCAGTACGTATGGCTGATCGTATCAGCCTATCAGTACGTATGGGTCATGTCTTATGTACATGTTCGACCAGTCTGGACAGTCCATGGTTTGTTAAGTTAAGTCCTTCCGTTCTGTACAGATAAGGCTGATCATATCAGCCTATCCGTACGTATGGGTCGTTTTTTCATGGCCCGATGGACCAGTCTGGACAGTCCTTGGTCCATCCAGGCAGTACGGATGGCTGATCGTATCAGCCTATCAATACATACAAGGAATTTTCATGTACGATGGGACCAGTCTGAACAGTCCATGCTCTGTTTAATTAAATCCTTATATTCAGTACGGTTAACACTTATCCTCTCAGCCTATGAGTACGTATGGGTCGATTTTTCATGGACTGATGGACCACTCTGGACAGTCCTTGGTTCATACAGGCAGTACCGATGGCTGATCGTCTCAGCCTATCTGTACCTATGGGTCATTTTCATGTACAGATGGGATTAGTCCAGACAGTCCATAGTCCGTTGAGTTAAATCCTTCCACTCAATACAGATAAGGCTGATCATATCAGCCTATCAGTACATATGGGTAGATTTTTCTTGGCCTGATGGACTAGTCTGGACAGTCGTTGGTCCATCCAGGTAGTACGGATGGCTGATCGTATCAGCTTATCAGTACGTATGGGTCATATTTCATGTACTAATGGGACCAGTCTGAACAGTCCTTGGTCCATTGAGTTAAATACTTCCATTCAGTACAGATAAGGCTGATCATATCAGCCTATCAATATGTATGGGTCGAATTTTCATGGTTTGATGGACCAGTTTGGACAGTCCTTGGTCCTTCCAGGCAGTATGGATGGCTGATCGTATCAGCCTATCAGTGTGTATGGGTCATTTTTCATGTACTGATGGGACCAGTCTGAACAGTCCTTGGTCCGTTGAGTTAAATACTTCCATTTAGTACGGATAAGGCTGATCATATTAGCCTATAAGTACGTATGGGTCGATTTTTTATGGTTTGATGGACCAGTCTGGACAGTCCTTGGTCCTTCAAGGCAGTATGCATGGCTGATTGTACCAGTCTATCAGTACGTATGTGTCATTTTTCATGTACTAATGGGACCAGTCCGGAAAGTCCATGGTCCATTGAGTTAAATCCTTCTAATTAGACGGTTAAGGCAGATCTTATCAGTCTATCAGTACATATGAGTTGATTTTTCATGGCCTGATGGACCACTCTGGACAGTTGTTGCTCCATCCAGGCAGTACGGATGGCTGATCGTATCAGCCTATCAGTACGTATGGGTCATTTTTCATGTACAGGTGGGACCAGTCTAGAAAGTCCATGGTCCGTTGAGTTTATTCTTTCCGTTCAGTACGGATAAGGCTGATCATATCAGCCTATCAGTACGTGTGGGCCGATTTTTTATGGCCTGATGGACCAGTCTGGACAGTCCTTGGTCCATTCAGGCAGTATGTATGGCTGATCGTATTAGCCTATCAGTACGTATGGGTCATGTCTTATGTACATGTGCGACCAGTCTGGACAGTCCATGGTCTGTTAAGTTAAGTCATTCCGTTCTGTACAGATAAGGCTGATCATATCAGCCTATCAGTACGTATGGGTCGATTTTTCATGTCCCGATGGACCAGTCTGGACAGTCCTTGGTCCATCCAGGCAGTACGGATGTCTGATCGTATCAGCCTATCAATACATACAAGGAATTTTCATGTACGATGGGACCATTCCGGCTAGTCCATGCTCTGTTTAATTAAATCTTTCTATTCATTACGGTTAACACTTATCATATCAGCCTATGAGTACGTATGGGTCGATTATTCATGGACTAATGGACCCTCTGGACAGTCCTTGGTTCATACAGGCAGTACCGATAGCTGATCGTATCAGCCTATCAGTACCTATGGGTCATTTTCATGTACAAATGAGATTAGTCCGGATTGTCCATAGTCCGTTGAGTTAAATCCTTCCATTCAATACAGATAAGGCTGATCATATCAGCCTATCAATACATATGGGTAGATTTTTCTTGGCCTAATGGACTAGTCTGGACAGTCGTTGGTCCATCCAGGCAGTACGGATGGCTTATCGTATCAGCTTATCAATACGAATGGGTCATATTTCATGTACTAATGGGACCAGTCTGAACAGTCCTTGGTCCATTGAGTTAAATACTTCCATTCAGTACAGATAAGGCTGATCATATCAGCCTATCAATATGTATGGGTCGAATTTTCATGGTCTGATGGACCAGTTTGGACAGTCCTTGGTCCTTCCAGGCAGTATGGATGACTGATCGTATCAGCCTATCAGTGTGTATGGGTCATTTTTCATGTACTGATGGGACCAGTCTGAACAGTCCTTGGTCCGTTGAGTTAAATACTTCGATTTAGTACGGATAAGGCTGATCATCTTAGCCTATAAGTACGTATGGGTCGATTTTTTATGGTTGGATGGACCAGTCTGGACAGTCCTTGGTCCTTCAAGGCAGTATGCATTGCTGATCGTACCAGTCTATCAGTACGTATGTGTCATTTTTCATGTACTAATGGGAGCAGTCCGGAAAGTCCATGGTCCATTGAGTTAAACCCTTCCTTGGCCTGATGGACCAGTCTGGACAGTCCTTGGTCCATCCAGGCAGTACGTATGGCTGATCGTATCAGCCTATCAGTACGTATGGGTCATGTCTTATGTACATGTTCGACCAGTCTGGACAGTCCATGGTTTGTTAAGTTAAGTCCTTCCGTTCTGTACAGATAAGGCTGATCATATCAGCCTATCCGTACGTATGGGTCGTTTTTTCATGGCCCGATGGACCAGTCTGGACAGTCCTTGGTCCATCCAGGGAGTACGGATGGCTGATCGTATCAGCCTATCAATACATACAAGGAATTTTCATGTACGATGGGACCAGTCTGAACAGTCCATGCTCTGTTTAATTAAATCCTTCTATTCAGTACGGTTAACACTTATCATATCAGCCTATGAGTACGTATGGGTCGATTTTTCATGGACTAATGGACCACTTTGGACAGTCCTTGGTTCATACAGGCAGTACCGATGGCTGATCGTCTCAGCCTATCTGTACCTATGGGTCATTTTCATGTACAGATGGGATTAGTCCAGACAGTCCATAGTCCGTTGAGTTAAATCCTTCCATTCAATACAGATAAGGCTGATCATATCAGCCTATCAATACATATGGGTAGATTTTTCTTGGCCTGATGGACTAGTCTGGGCAGTCGTTGGTCCATCCAGGTAGTACGGATGGCTGATCATATCAGCTTATCAGTACGTATGGGTCATATTTCAGGTACTAGTGGACCAGTCTGAACAGTCCTTGGTCCATTGAGTTAAATACTTCCATTCAGTACAGATAAGGCTGATCATATCAGCCTATCAATATGTATGGGTCGAATTTTCATGGTCTGATGGACCAGTTTGGACAATCCTTGGTCCTTCCAGGCAGTATGGATTGCTGATCGTATCAGCCTATCAGTGTGTATGGGTCATTTTTCATGTAGTGATGGGACCAGTCTGAACAGTCCTTGGTCCGTTGAGTTAAATACTTCCATTTAGTACGGATAAGGCTGATCATATTAGCCTATAAGTACGTATGGGTCGATTTTTTATGGTTTGATGGACCAGTCTGGACAGTCCTTGGTCCTTCAAGGCAGTATGCATGGCTGATCGTACCAGTCTATCAGTACGTATGTGTCATTTTCATGTACTAATGGGAACAGTCCGGAAAGTCCATGGTCCATTGAGTTAAATCCTTCCAATTAGACGGTTAAGGCAGATCATATCAGCCACATATGAGTCGATTTTTTCATGGTATGATGGACCACTCTTGACAGTTGTGGCTCCATCCAGGCAGTACGGATGGCTGATCGTATCAGCCTATCAGTACGTATGGGTCATTTTTCATGTACAGGTGGGACCAGTCTAGAAAGTCCATGGTCCGTTGAGTTTATTCTTTCCGTTCAGTACGGATAAGGCTGATCATATCAGCCTATCAGTACGTGTGGGCCGATTTTTATAGCCTGATGGACCAGTCTGGACAGTCCTTGGTCCATCCAGGCAGTACGTATGGCTGATCGTATCAGCCTATCAGTACGTATGGGTCATGTCTTATGTACATGTGCGACCAGTCTGGACAGTCCATGGTCTGTTAAGTTAAGTCCTTCCGTTCTGTACAGATAAAGCTGATCATATCAGCCTATCAGTACGTATGGGTCGTTTTTTCATGGCCCGATGGACCAGTCTGGACAGTCCTTGGTCCATCCAGGCAGTACGGATGGCTGATCGTATCAGCCTATCAATACATCCAAGGAATTTTCATGTACGATGGGACCAGTCTGAACAGTCCATGCCTTGTTTAATTAAATCCTTCTATTCAGTACGGTTAACACTTATCATATCAGCCTATGAGTACGTATGGGTCGATTTTTCATGGACTGATGGACCACTCTGGACAGTCCTTGGTTCATACAGGCAGTACCGATGGCTGATCGTCTCAGCCTATCTGTACCTATGGGTCATTTTCATGTACAGATGGGATTAGTCCAGACAGTCCATAGTCCGTTGAGTTAAATCCTTCCATTCAATACAGATAAGGCTGATCATATCAGCCTATCAGTACATATGGGTAGATTTTTCTTGGCCTGATGGACTAGTCTGGACAGTCAGTGGTCCATCCAGGTAGTATGGATGGCTGATCGTATCAGCTTATCAGTACGTATGGGTCATATTTCAGGTACTAATGGACCAGTCTGAACAGTCCTTGGTCCATTGAGTTAAATACTTCCATTCAGTACAGATAAGGCTGATCATATCAGCCTATCAATATGTATGGGTCGATTTTTCATGGTCTGATGGACCAGTTTGGACAGTCCTTGGTCCTTCCAGGCAGTATGGATGGCTGATCGTATCAGCCTATCAGTGTGTATGGGTCATTTTTCATGTAGTGATGGGACCAGTCTGAACAGTCCTTGGTCCGTTGAGTTAAATACTTCCATTTAGTACGGATAAGGCTGATCATATTAGCCTATAAGTACGTATGGGTCGATTTTTTATGGTTTGATGGACCAGTCTGGA
>MU107217.1:0-16464 GCA_012274485.2 Sinapis alba | reverse complement strand
AATGTGGAACCTCATATGATTGAAAATGACTTAGAGAAATATTGGACCTTAAAAGTGAACAAAAATTACATGAATAGTCATGGTAAGGCTTCGGGTCCTAGTTGGGTCCTTTGGACCAGGATCGGGTCTTACAAGTTGGTATCAGAGCCAGGTTGGTTCTAGGATTGTTATGGGTTATGGGGGAATCACCACACATCCGGCTGGATCTCATGGTAAGGTATGATTGATTGTGTGTTAGTCTTAGCGATTGTATGTTTTGCTTATTCAAACGTTAATGTGCTAACCTTGACTGTTGATTTGAACTCAAGGGTACAAGGAAGTCTAAGACTTCACAGAACGATAAGGAAACAGCTAGGGGGTCTGGACCTGTTGAAGCGGATGGGACTAACCCTCCTGTGCTGTTGCCTATCCAACCAGACGGGGCTAATGTGGGCACTGGACTGCCAACTGCTCAGCTCAACCCAACCGAGGTTCGTGGGGATGGAGCTGGAACTCAGGTGGACCAGGAGTTGGGGCTAGCTGATGGAGCTGATGGACAACAGCAAAGGGATCTGGAGGAAGAAGGTGAGTCGTCCCATGCTGGTCACCAGGATGGGCGTGGAGAGATTATGGGCAATGTGACTGCTGGGTTAGCCAATCCAGCTACTGAGCCATCAATGAAGGATGTGCTGGAGGCTATGAAAGCTATGGGCACCCAGATGGTAGCTTTGACCCAAGTGTTCACACCACTAGTGAACTCGTCTGTGGGTCAAACGGGAACCATTCCTACGGCCATTCCCCCAACTGGTAGGCGGGTGGAACAGGTGGCCGAGGTGGTTGAGCTTGATCCACCACCTAGGGCGGTTAGGAGGATGGATTACCTAAAGCTACTTGAGCACATAGCTAAGATGGGCACCAAAAACTTGCTGGAAGTGTGGACCCATTGGAGGCTGATGAGTGGAAGAGCAGGCTGGTCCGTAACTTCAACTCCACCCGTTGCCCAGAGGATTATCAGAAGGACATAGCGGTCTATTTCCTGGAGGGCGATGCTCATAACTGGTGGTTAGCACTAGACAAGCGTACCAATGGAAGCATTGAGCGCTTCTCGGACTTTGAGGTTGAGCTCAATCACAAGGACTTCCCAGCAGAGGCTTGGGATCGCTTGGAGGCTAAATTCTTGGACCTGGTTCAGGGTCGCAGGACGGTTAGAGAGTATGAAGTGGAGTTCAACCGACTTAGGCGCTATGTGGGAAAGGAACTGGAGGACGAGTCAGTCCAGGTACGTCGGTTCATAAGAGGCCTTAGGGTCGAGCTCCGAACCTACTGCTCTGTCTGCACCTTCCACACTGTGTCCGATTTAGTTGAGAGGATGGCCATGCTGGAAACCAACCTAGCTGAGGAAGCTAACCTGAAGGTCCGAAGCCACCCGGCTGCCACGGGTGGTGATAGTGACTGAAAGAGGAAGAGGGACCAGGCTGAGGAAGGCAAACCTTCAAGTGGTAGGCCTGCGTGTCCCAAGTGTGGTAGACACCATGTAGGTGAATGCTGGAGGGCAATGGGAGCTTGTCTCCGATGTGGCAAGATGGACCACTCAGCTCGTGATTGTCCCATGCAGGAGCCAAGAGGTGGTGGTGACACCAGGACTTGCCACTACTGTGGTAGGAAGGGGCACCTACGCAAGGACTGCCCTAAGTTGACATCCGGACCTAGCAAGAGCCGCGGAGAGGCCAGCCGGCCAGATCAGAACCGTGGACAGACATCAACACCTCGTTTCTATGAGCTGTCAAAGGATGAGGGCAAGTCTGGGCCATTCCAAGCTATCACTGGTAACTATCCGATCTTGTTCTATTCAATTCAGTAGAATTGCATGGTACGGAACTTAGAATGTCTAGGTACTTAGATTGGGTCATATGTAGGAACCCTAAGTATTGGTGGTGTGGAAACACACGTACTTTTTGATATTGGAGCTACACATAGCTTTGTGAGTCCAGGGATGCTCGGAAAGGGGTTGTTCCAGATGGGAAAAGGGGATTGTCCTGGGGTAGTGAACGCGGCCGGAGGGCAGGTTATGAGTTCATTAGGGGTGATTCAGGACATCCCAGTGGTGATCCAAGACAGGGTCATGCCTGTGGATCTTGTGGTAGTCCACCTAAAGAATCACGAGGTGATATTAGGTATGGACTGGCTTGGAAAGAATCGGGCCACTCTTGATTGTCACCGGGGGCGCGTGCAGTTTGAGAGTGGTTGTGGACCCCTGATCAGGTTCCAAGGTATACGTCCGACCTTTGGATGCTTGGTGGTGTCAGCGATCCATGTTGAGAGGATGCTGAGGAAGGGTTGTGAGGCTTATTTGGCCACAATCGCCACTAAGGAGGTCGTGGGGGTGGTGACCCAGAGGGAATACCGCTGGTTCGCGAGTTCCACGATGTGTTTAGGTCCCTACAGGGCATTCCCCCTGATAGATCAGACCCATTCATAATAGAACTGGAACCAGGGATGGCCCCATTATCCAAAAGTCCCTACAGAATGGCTCCTGCAGAGATGGCCGAGCTTAAGAAGCAACTTGAGGAGTTGCTGGATAAGGGTTTTATAAGACCTAGTGTGTCACCCTGGGAGCGCCAGTCTCTTTGTGAAAAAGAAGGATGGTAGCTTCAGGTTATGCATTGACTATCGAGGGCTGAATAGGGTCACTGTGAAGAACAAGTACCCCTTACCTCGGATAGATGAGTTGTTGGATCAGCTCAAGGGTGCAAAGTGGTTCTCTAAGATCGATTTGGCTTCAGGGTATCATCAGATCCCTATTGAACCAAGTGATATTAGGAAGACAGCATTCCGGACTAGGTACGGCCACTATGAGTTTGTGGTCATGCCTTTCGGATTAACCAATGCACCAACAGCCTTCATGAAGATGATAAATAGTATCTTCCGGGAGTTCTTGGATGAATTTGTAATCATCTTCATAGATAACATATTAGTATATTCCAAGAGCAAGGAAGACCATGAAAGGCATCTAAGGGCTGTGTTGGGACGGTTGAGGGAACAACATCTCTTCGCCAAGTTAAGCAAGTGTAGTTTTTGGCAAAGGAGTGTTGGGTTCCTAGGACACATCGTGTCAGATCAGGGGGTCTCAGTGGACCCTGAGAAGATAAAGGCCATACAAGGATGACAACGGCCTAAGAATGCCACAGAGGTCAGAAGTTTCCTAGGCCTGGCCGGATATTACCGGAAGTTTGTCAAAGGGTTTGCCAGCTTGGCTCAACCCATGACACAACTAACCGGTAAGGATGTGAAGTTTGTATGGTCTGAGGAGTGTGAGAAATGTTTCTCTGCCTTGAAGGACATGTTGACAGGCGCACCTATCCTAGTGCTGCCAGAGGCTGACCAACCGTACGTGGTGTACACAGATGCGTCCATCACTGGATTGGGGTGTGTACTGACTCAACACGGTAAGGTCATTGCCTACACCTCTAGACAGTTGAAGAAGCATGAGGGGAATTACCCAACCCACGACCTGGAAATGGCAGCAGTCGTGTTTGCCCTCAAGATATGGCAATCTTACTTGTATGGAGCCAAAGTTCAGATCTTAACCGATCACAAGAGTCTCAAGTATATTTTCACTCAACCTGAGTTGAATTTGAGACAAAGAAGGTGGATGGAGTTTGTGGCCGATTACGATCTAGAGATTGCTTACCATCCTGGTAAGGCAAACTTGGTGGCCGATGCCTTGAGCCGGAGGAGGGCTGAGGTCTCAGCGGAAAGAGAGGCAGAGGTGCTGGAAGGAATGGTCCGGACATTGCGTCTGAACACAGTGGCCAGCAAGGACGAGCCCTTGGGTTTGGAGGCAGTGAACCAGGCGGATCTTCTTTCTAGGATTAAGCAAGCACAAGGCTTGGACGAGAACCTTCAGAAGGTTGCGCGGAATGATAAGACGGAGTACCAGGTTGCACAAGATGGAACCATCTTGGTCCATGGAAGGATCAGTGTTCCGAATGTGCGGGAGCTCAAGGAAGAGATTATGGGTCAGTCTCATAAGTCTAAGTTCTCTGTGCACCCGGGACTGAACAAGATGTATAAGGACATGAAGAGGTATTACCATTGGGTCCGTATGAAAACTGATGTGGCCGAATGGGTGGCTAAGTGTCCTACTTGCCAACTCGTTAAGGCAGAGCATCAGGTACCCAGTGGGTTACTTCAGAACCTACCTATCCCAGAATGGAAGTGGGATCATATCACCATGGATTTTGTGTCTGGTTTTCCCACGACCCGGAACAGGAAGGATTCGGTATGGGTGGTGGTGGACCGTTTAACCAAGTCAGCCCATTTCATCCCGATCAAGAAGACTGATGGTGTGGAACCTTTGGTACGGGTCTACATGGACGAGATAGTACGCTTGCATGGAGTGCCGGCCAGTATTGTTTCGGATAGGGACCCTCGGTTTGCTTCTTACTTTTGGAAGGCTTTCCAAAAGGCCTTGGGAACAAGGGTGAACATGAGTACATCTTATCATCCACAAACAGATGGTCAGTCCGAAAGAACCATCCAGACATTTGAGGACATGCTTAGGGCGTGTGTCTTGGATTGGGGAGATTCTTGGGAGAGGCATCTGCCCTTGGTGGAGTTTGCTTACAACAACAGCTATCACACTAGCATTGGGATGTCACCCTATGAGTCTTTGTATGGGCGACCTTGCAGGACACTGTTATGCTGGACCCAAGTGGGGGAGCGCAGCATGATAGGGCCTGAGATTGTGGAGGAGACCACTGAGAAGATCAAGTTTATAAAGGATAAGATGAAAAAAGCACAAGACCGCCACAAGTCCTATGCGGATAGAACAAGGAAGCATGTGGAGTTTAGTATAGGCGACATGGTCTACTTAAAGATGATTACCTTTAAGGGCCAGAAAAGAGTGTCTGGGCGGAGGAAGTTGGATCCAAGATACTTGGGTCCATTCAGGATCATAGAGAGGGTTGGTGCAGTGGCTTACAAGCTGAACCTTCCCGCAAAGATGGATGCATTTCACAATGTGTTTCATGTATCTCAGTTGAGAAAATGTCTTTTCAATCAAGACATAGTTATCCCTGAGATTCCAGCGGATCTAGGCACTAACCTCACCTTGGAGACAAGGCCGATTCGGATTGTAGATAGGATGGAGAAAGCTATGA
The DNA here is from genome assembly GCA_012274485.2 of Sinapis alba. Classification (NCBI taxonomy): domain Eukaryota; kingdom Viridiplantae; phylum Streptophyta; class Magnoliopsida; order Brassicales; family Brassicaceae; genus Sinapis; species Sinapis alba. The sequence continues at coordinate 11,323 of MU107217.1, read as the reverse complement.
GAACGAAGACCATACAGATGGTCAAAGTTGTTTGGCATTGCAATGGACAAGAACAAGTAACTTGGGAGACCGAAGCAAGGATAAGAGCGGACTTCCGAGAATGGTATTGCCAGTTTTCCATGGCGACAAGTCTAGGGACGGATTCGAGGACGAATCCATCTCAAGTGGGGGAGACTTGTCATGTCCCTGAATCTGGATAAGGCCTTCGGGTACAGCCATGGTACGAGGAGATGCACCAGTCAGGTCACATGACCTAAGGACAAGCATATCATGGCCAAGGGTGGTCCGACCAGTTGGGGTCTTGGACAAGTTGGCTGAGCAGTGGACAGGACCCTGGAGCTTGCAATCGACCAGTTGGGGTCTTGGACTAAGGTAGTCTTTAACTAAAGAGCTAAGTAAACCTTCGCCTTAAGGGCAATCTATAAAAGAAAAGGTTGAAAAATTGAGAGGTTCGGTCAGTGTGTGGACCGAGCAACGTGAGGCATCGACCGCGGCCTAGACGGCCGGGTTCGGGTCTTACAGATCGTATCAGCCTATCAGTACGTATTGATCATTTTTCATGTACTGATGGGACCGGTCCAGACAGTCCATGGTCCGGTGAATTAAATCCTTCCATTCAGTACGGTTAACAATGATCATATCAGCCTATCAGTACGTATGGGTCAACTTTTCATGGCCTGATGGACCACTTTGGACAGTCGTTGGTCCATCCCGGCAGTACGGATTGCTAATCGTATCAGCCTATCAGTAATTATGGCTCATTTTTGTGTACTGATGGGACCAATCTGGATAGTCCATAGTCCGTTGAGTTAAATCCTTCCATGGTCCGTTGAGTTAAATCCTTCCATTTTCGTGCGGATGGACCAGTCTGGACAGTCCATGGTCCTTCTAGGCAGTACAGATGGCTGATTGTATCAGCCTATCAGTACGTATGGGTCATTTTTGGTGTACTTATGGGACCAGTCCAGACAGTCCATGGTATGTTGAATTAAATCCTTCCATTCAGTACGGTTAACACTGATCATATCAACCTATCAGTACGGATGGCTGATCATATCAGCCTATCAGTACGTATGGGTCATTTTTGGTGTACTTATGGGACCAGTCCGGACAGTCTATGGTATGTTTTATTAAATCCTTCCATTCAGTACGGTTAACATTGTTCATATCAGCCTATCAGTACGTATGGGTCGATTCTTCATGGCCTGACGGACTACTCTGGACAGTCCTTGGTCCATCCAGGCCGTGCGGATGGCTGATCGTATCAGCCTATAAGTATGTATGGGTAATTTTTCATGTACTGATGGGACCGGTCCGGACAGTCCATGGTCCGTTGAATTAAATCCTTCCATTCAGTACGGTTAACAATAATCATATCAGCCTATCAGTACATATGAGTCAACTTTTCATGGCCTGAGTGACCACTCTGGACAGTCCTTGGTTCATCCAGGGCGTGCGGATGGCTGATCGTATAAGCCTATTTTTACGTATTGGTCATTTTTCATGTACTGATGGGACCAGTCTAGACAGTCCATGGTCTGTTGAGTTAAATCCTTCAATTCAGTACAGATAAGGCTGATCATATCAGCCTTTCAGTACGTGTGGGTCGATTCTTCATGGCCTAATGGACCAGTCTGGACAGTCCTTGGTCCTTCCAGGCAGTACAGATGGCTGATCGTATCAACCTATCAGTATGTATGGGTCATTTTTGGTGAACTGATGGGACCAGTCCGTACTGTCCATGGTCCATTTAGTTAAATCCTTCCATTCAGTATGGTTAAAACTGATCATATCAGCCTATCAGTACATATGAGTCAACTTTTCATGGCCTGACGGACCACTCTGGACAGTCCTAGGTGCATCCAGGCCGTGCGGATGGCTGATTGTATAAGCCTATTTTTAAGTATTGGTCATTTTTCATGTACTGATGGGACCAGTCTGGACAGTCCATGGTCTGTTGAGTTAAATCCTTCAATTCAGTACGGATAAGGCTGATCATATCAGCCTTTCTGTACGTGTGGGTCGATTTTTCATGGCCTGATGGACCAGTCTGGATAGTCCTTGGTCATTCCAGGCAGTCCGGATGGCTGATCGTATCAGCCTATCAGTACGTATGGGTCATTTTTTGTGTACTGATGGGACCAGTCCGGACTGTCCATGGTCCATTTAGTTAAATCCTTCCATTCAGTACGGATAAGGCTGATCATATCAACTTATCAGTATGTATGGGTGGATATTTCATGTCCTGATGGACCAGTCTGGACAGTCCCTTGTCCTTCCAGGCAGTACGGATGGCTGATCGTATCAGCCTATCAGTACGTATGGGTCATTTTTCATGACCTGATGGGATTAGTCCGGCCAGTCCATGGTACATTGAGTTAAATCCTTCCATTCAGTACGGTTAAGGCTGATCATATAAGCCTACCAGTACGTATGGGTCAATTTTTCATGGCCTGATGGACCACTCTGGACAATCCTTTGTCCATCCAGGCAGTACGGATGGCTGATCGTATCAGACTATCAGTATGTGTGAGTCATTTTTCATGTACTGATGGGACCAGTCTAGACAGTCCATGGTCGGTTGAGTTAAATCCTTCCATTTAGTACGGAGAAGGCTGATCATATCAGCCTTTTAGTATGTATGGGTCAATTTTGCATGGCCTAATGGATCAGTCCGGACAGTCCTTGGTTCATTCAGGCTGGACAGATTGCTTATCGTATCAGTCTATTAGTACGTATTGGTCATTTTTCATGTACTGATGGGACCAGTCTGGACAGTCCATGGTCTTTTGAGTTAAATCCTTCATTGAGTACTGATAAGGCTGATCATATCAGCCTATCAGTACGTGTGGGTCGATTTTTCATGGTCTGATGGACCAGTCTAGACAGTCCTTGGTCCTTCCAGGCAGTACGAATGGCTGATCGTATCAGCCTATAAGTACGTATGGGTCATCTTTGGTATACTGACGGGACCAGTCCAGACTGTCCATGGTCCATTTAGGTAAATCCTTCCATTCAGTACCGTTAAGGCTGATCATATCAACTTATCATTACGTACGGGTCGATTTTTCATGGCCTGATGGACAACTCTGGACAGTCCTTGGTCCATCCAGGCAGTACGGATGGCTGATCGTATCAGCCTATCAGTATGTATGGGTCATTTTTCATGTACTGATGGGACCAGTCTAGACAGTCCATGGTCCATTGAGTTAAATCCTTCCATTTAGTACGGATAAGGCTGATCATATCAGCCTTTTAGAACCTATGGGTCGAGTTTTCATGGCCTAATGGATCAGTCTGGAAAGTCCTTGGTCCATTCAGGCAGTACGGATGGATTATCATATCAGTCTATTAGTACGTATTGGTCATTTTTCATGTACTAATGGGACCAGTCTGGACATTCAATGGCCTGTTGAGTTAATCCTTCTATTCAGTACGTATGGGTAGATTTTTCATGGCCTGATGGACCAGTCTGGACAATCCTTGGTCCTTCCAGGCAGTACGGATGGCTAATCGTATCAGACTATCAGTACGTAAGGGTCATTTTTCATGTACTGATGGGGCCAATCTGGATAGTCCATTGTCCGTTGAGTTAAATCCTTACATTCAGTACGGATAAGGCTGATCATATCAGCCTATCAGTATGTTTAAGTCTATTTTTTCATGGCTTGATGGACCAGTCTGGATAGTTCTTGGTCCTTCTAGGCAGTACGGATGGCTGATCGTATCAGCCTATCAGTACGGATGGGTCATTTTTGGTGTACTTATGGGACCAGTCTGGACAGTCAATGGTATGTTGAATTAAATCCTTCCGTTCAGTACGGTTAACACTGATCATATCAGCCTATCAGTACGTATGGGTCGATTTTTCATGGCCTGACAGACAACTTTGGACAGTCTTTGGTCCATCCAGGCAATACGGATGGCTGATCGTATCAGCCTATTTGTATGTATTGATCATTTTTCATGTACTGATAGGACCTGCCTGGACAGTCCATGGTCTGTTGAGTTAAATCCTTCATTTCAGTACGGATAAGGCTGATCATATCAGCCTTTCAGTATCTGTGGGTCGATTTTTCATGGCCTGATGGACCAGTCTGAACAGTCCTTGGTCCTTCCAGGCAGTACAGATGGCTGATCGTATCAACCTATCAGTACGTATGGGTCATTTTTGATGTACTGATGGGACCAGTTCAGACTATCCATGGTCCATTTAGTTAAATCCTTCCATTCAGTACGGATAAGGCTAATCTTATCAACTTATCAATACGTATGGGTCGATATTTCATGTCCTGATGGACCAGTCAAGACAGACCCTTGTCCTTCCAGGCAGTACGGATGGTTGATCGTATCAGCCTATCAGTACGTATGGGTCATTTTTCATGAACTGATGGGATTAGTCCGGCCAGTCCATGGTATGTTGAGTTAAATCCTTCCATTCAGTATGGTTAAGGCTGATCATATCAGCCTATCAGTACGTATGGGTCGATCAGCCATATATGTACTGAATGGAAAGTTTAACTCAACGGACCGTGGACTGTCCAGAACGGTCCTATCGGTACATGAAAAATGACCCATACGTACTGAAACGCTAATACGATAAACCATCCGTTCTGCTTGGTAGGACCAAGGACTGTCCAGACTGGTCCATCAGGCCATGAAAAATTGACCCACGCGTACTGATAGGCTGATATGATCACCCTTATCCATACTGAATGGAAGGATTTAACTCAACGGACAATGGACTGTCCAGACTGGTCCCACCTATACATGAAAAATGACCCATACTTACTGATGACTGATACGATCAGCCATCCGTCTTGACTGGATGGACCAAAGACTGTCCGGACTGGTCCATCAGACCATGAAAAATTGACCCACACATACTGATAGGCTGATATAATAAGCCTTATCCGTACCGAACAGAAGGACTTAACTCAACGGACCATGGACTATCAAGACTGGTCCTACCTGTACATAAAAAATGACCCATACGTACTGATAGGCTGGTACGATCAGCCATCCGTACTGCCTGGATGGACCAATGACTGTAAAGACTGGGCCATCAGGCCACGAAAAATTAACCCACATGTACAGATATGCTGATATGATCATCCTTATTTGTACTGAGTGGAAGGATTTAACCCAACAGACCAAGGAATGTCCAGACTGGTCCCATCAATACATGAAAAATGACCCACACGTATTGATAGGCTTATACGATCAGCCATCCATACTGCCTAGAAGAACCAAGGACTGTCCAGACTAGTCCATCAGGCCACGAAAAATCGACCAACACGTACTGATATGTTGATATGATCAGCCTTATCCGTACAGAATGGAAGGATTTAACTCAACAGACCATGTACTCTCCAGACTCGTCCCATCAGTACATGAAAAATGAACCACACGTATTGATAGGCTTATACGATCAGCCATCCGTATTGCATGGAAGGACCAAGGACTGTCCAGACTGGTCCATAAGGCCTTGTAAAATTGACCCACACGTATTGATATGCTGATATTATCAGCCTTATCCGTACTGAATGGAAGGATTTAACACAACAAACCATGAACTGTCCAGACTGGTCCAACCTGTACATGAAAAATGACCCATACGTACTGATAGGCTGAGACGATCAGCCATCCGTACTGCCTGGATGGACCAAGAACTGTTCAGACTGGTCCATCAGGCCATGAAAAATTGACCCATACGTACTGATAGGCTGATATGATCAGCCTTCACCGTACTGAATGGAAGGATTTAACTTAACGGGCCATGGACTGTCCGGACTTGTCCCATCAGTACATGAAAATGACCCATACGTACTAATAGGCTGATACGATCAGCCATCCGTACTGCCTTGATGGACCAAGAACTGTTCAGACTTGTCCATCAGGCCATGAAAAATTGACCCATACGTACTGATAGGGTGATAAGATCAGCCTTAACCGTACTGAATGGAAGGATTTAAATCAACGGACCATGGACTGTTTGGACTAGTCCCATCAATACATGAAAAATGACCCATACGTATTGATAGGCTGATACGACCAGCCATCCGTACTGCCTAGAGTGACCAAGGGCGGTCAAGACTGGTCCATCAGACCATGAAAAATCGACCCATACGTACCGATAACCTGATATGATCAGCCTTAACCGTACTGAATGGAAGGATTTAACTCAACGGACCATGGACTGTCCGGACTAGTCCCATCAGTACATGAAAATGACCCATACGTACTGATAGGCTGATATTATAAGCCTTATCCGTACTGAATGGAAGGATTTAACTCAACGGACCATGGACTGTCCAGATTGGTGCCATCTGTACAAGAAAAATTACCCCTACGTGCTTATAGGCTGATACGATCAGCCATCCGTACTGCCTGGATGACAAGGAACTTTCCAGACTAGTCCATCAAGCCATAAAAATATCAACCCATATGTACTGATAGGCTGATATGATCAGCCTTAACCATACTGAATGGAAGGATTTAACTCAACGGACCATGGACTGAACAGACTGATCCCATCAGTACATGAAACATGACCCATATGTACTGATTGGCTGATACGATCATCCATCTGTTCTGCCTGGAAGGACCAAGGACTGTCCAGACTGGTCCATCAGGCCATGAAAAATCGACCCATAAATCCTGATACGCTGATATGATCAGCCTTATCCGTACTGAATGGAAGGATTTAACTTAACGGACCATGGACTGTCCAGAATGGTCCCATCAGTACATGAAAAATGACTCATACATACTATAGGCTGATACGATCAGCAATCCGTACTGCCTGAATGGACCAAGAATTTTCCAGACTGGTCCATCATACATACTATAGGCTGATACAATCAGCCATCCATACTGCACAAATGGACCAAGGGCTGTCAAGACTGGTCCATAAGACCATGAAAAATCGACTCATACGTACCGATAGGCTGATATGATGAGCGTTAACCGTACTGAGTGGAAGGATTTAACTCAACAGACCATGGACTGTCTGGACTGGTCCCATCAGTACAAGAAAAATGACACATATGTGCTGATAGGCCGATACGATCAGCCATCCGTACTTCCTAGAAGGACAAAGGACTGTCCAAACTGGTCCATGAGGCCATGAAAAATTGACTCATACGTACTGATTGCCTGATACGATCAGCCTTATTTGTAATGAATGGAAGGATTTAACTAAACGGGCCATGGACTGTACAGACTGGTCCCATTAGTACATGAAAAATGACCCATACGTCCTGATAGGCTGATATGATAAGCCATCCGTACTGCCTGGATGGACCAAGGACTGTCCAGGATGTTCCATCAGACCATGAAAAATCAACCCATATGTACTGCTAGGCTTATATGATCAGCCTTAACCATATTGAATGGAAGGATTTAACTTAACGGACCATGAACTGTCTGGACTGGTCCTATCAGTACATGAAAAATGACCCATACGTACTGATAGGCTGATACGATCCGTCATCCCTACTGCTTGGAAGGAACAAAGACTGTCAAGTCTGGTCTATCAGGCCATGAAAAAATGACCCATACGTACTGATAGGCTGATACGGCCAGGCATCCGTACTGCCTGGAAGTACCAAGGACTGTCCAGACTAGTCAAATAGGCCATGAAAAATTGACCCATACGTACTGATAGGCTGATATGATCAGCCTTATCTGTACTGAATTCAAGGATTTAACTCAACGGACCATGGACTGTACAGACTGGTCCCATTCGTACCTGAAAAATGACCCATACGTCCTAAAAGGCTGATACGATAAGTCATCCGTACTGCCTGGATGGACCAAGGACTGTCCAGGCTGGTCCATCAGACCATGAAAATCGACCCATAGGTACTGCTAGGCTGATATGATCAGCCTTAACCGTACTGAATGGAAGGATTTAACTCAACGGACCATGGACTGTCCGGACTAGTCCCATCAGTACATGAAAATGACCCATACGTACTGATAGGCTGATATGATAAGCCTTATCCGTACTGAATGGAAGGATTTAACTCAACGGACCATGGACTGTCCAGATTGGTGCCATCTGTACAAGAAAAATTACCCCTACGTGCTTTTAGGCTGATACGATCAGCCATCTGTACTGCTTGGTTGACAAGGAACTTTCCAGACTAGTCCATCAAGCCATAAAAAAATCAACCCATATGTACTGATAGGCTGATATGATCAGCCTTAAACCATACTGAATGGAAGGATTTAACTCAAAGGACCATGGACTATCCAGACTGATCCCATCAGTACATGAAACATGACCCATATGTACTGATTGGCTGATACGATCATCCATCCGTTCTGCCTGGAAGGACCAAGGACTGTCCAGACTGGTCCATCAGGCCATGATAAATCGACCCATACATCCTGATAGGCTGATATAATCAGCCTTACTGAATGGAAGGATTTAACTTAATGGACCATGGACTGTCCAGAATGGTCCCATCAGTACGTGAAAACTGACCCATACATACTATAGGCTGATACGATCAGCAATCCGTACTGCCTGAATGGACCAAGAATTGTCCAGACTGGTCCATCAGGCCATAATAAATCGACCCATACATCTGATAGGCTGATATGATCAGCCTTATATGTACTGAATGGAAGGATTTAACTCAACAGACAATGGACTGTAAAGACTGGTCCAGCAGACCATAAAAAATCGACCCATACGTATTGATAGGCTGATATGATCAGCCTTAACCGTACTGAATGGAAGGATTTAACTCAACGGACCATGGACTGTCCGGACTGGTCCCATCAGTAAATGAAAATGACCCATACGTATTGATAGGCTGATATGATCAGCCTTATCTGTACATAAGAGAAGGATTTAACTCAACGACCATTGACTGTCTAGACTGGTCCCATCAGTACATGAAAAATGTCCCATATGTACTGATAGGATGATATTATCAGCCATCCATACTGCCCAAATGGACCAAGGGCTGTCAAGACTGGTCCATAAGACCATGAAAAATCGACTCATACGTACCGATAGGCTGATATGATCAGCGTTAACCGTACTGAATGGAAGGATTTAACTCAACAGACCATGGACTGTCCGGACTGGTCCCATCAGTACAAGAAAAATGACACATATATGCTGATAGGCCGATACGATCAGCCATCCGTACTTCCTAGAAGGACAAAGGACTGTCCAAACTGGTCCATCAGGACATGAAAAATTGACTCATACATACTGATAGGCTGATATGATCAGCCTTATTTGTACTGAATGGAAGGATTTAACTCAACGGACCATGGACTGTACAGACTGGTCCCATTAGTACATGAAAAATGACCCATACGTCCTGATAGGCTGATACGATAAGCCATCCGGACTGCCTGTATGGACCAAGGACTGTCCAGGCTGGTCCATCAGACCATGAAAAATCGACCCATACGTACTGCTAGGCTTATATGATCAGCCTTAACCGTATTGAAAGGAAGGATTTAACTTAACGGACCATGGACTGTCTTGACTGGTCCTATCAGTACATGAAAAATGACCCATGCGTACTGATAGGCTGATACAATCCGTCATCCCTACTGCTTGGAAGGAACAAAGACTGTCAAGTCTGGTCCATCAGGCCATGAAAAAATGACCCATACGTACTGATAGGCTGATTCGGCCAGGCATCCGTACTGCCTGGAAGGACCAAGGACTGTCCAGACTAGTCAAATAGGCAATGAAAAATTGACCCATACGTATTGATAGGTTGATATGATCAGCCTTGTCTGTACTGAATTGAAGGATTTAACTCAACGGAGCATGGACTGTACAGACTGGTCCCATTAGTACCGGAAAAATGACCCATACGTCCTAATAGCCTGATACGATAAGTCATCCGTACTGCCTGGATGGACCAAGGACTGTCCAGGCTGGTCCATCAGACCATGAAAATTGACCCTTAGGTACTGCTAGGCTGATATGATCAGCCTTAACCGTACTGAATGGAAGGATTTAACTTAACGAACCATGGAATGTCCGTACTGGTCCCATCAGTACATGAAAATGACCCATATGTACTGATAGTTTGATAAAATCAGCCATCCGTACTGCCTATAAGGACCAAGGAATGTCCAGACTGGTCCATATGGGCATGAAAAATCGACCCTTACGTAATGATAGGCCGATAAGATCGGCCTTAACCGTACTGAATGGAAGGATTTAACTCAGCGGACCATGGACTGACCGGACTAGTCCAATTAGTACATGAAAAATGACCCAAACGTACTGATAGGCTGATATGACCAGCCATCCGTACTTCCTAGAAGGACAAAGAACTGTCCAGACTGGTCTATCAGGACATGAAAAATCGACCCATACGTACTGATAGGCTGTATGATCAGCCTTATCCGGACATAAGAGAAAATTTAACTCAACAGACCATGGACTGTCTAGACTGGTCCCATCAGTACATGAAAAATGACCTATATGTACTGATAGGCTGATACGATCAGCCATCCGTTCTGCCTAGATGGATCAGGAACTGTCCAGACTGGTCCATCAAGCCATGAAAAATCGACCCATACGTACTGATAGGCTGATATTTTCAGCCTTAACCGTACTGAATGGAATGATTTAACTCAACGGACCACGGACTGTTTGGACTGGTCCCATCTGTACATGAAAAATGACCCATACGTAATGATAGGCTGTTACGATCAGCCATCCGTACTACCAGGAAGGACAAAGGACTGTCCAGACTGGTCCATCAGGCCATGAAAAATCGACCCATACGTACTTATAAGCTGATATGATCAGCCTTATCTGTACTGAATGGAAAGATTTAACTCAACAGACCATGGACTGTCCAAAATGGTCCCATCAGTACGTGAAAAATGACCCATACGTACTATAGGCTGATACGATCAGCAATCCGTACTGCCTGGATGGACCAAGGACTGTCCGGACTGGTCCATCATGCCATGACAAATCGACCCATACGTCTGATAAGCTGATATGATCAGTCTTATATGTACTGAATGGAAGATTTAACTCAACAGACCATAGACTGTCCAGACTGGTCCCATTAATACATGAAAAATGACCATAGACTGTCCGGACTGGTCTCATCAGTACAAGAAAAATGACCCATACGTACTGATAGGCTGTTACGATCAGCCATCCGTACTACCAGGAAGGACAAAGGACTGTCCAGACTGGTCCATCAGGCCATGAAAAATCGACCCATACGTACTTATAAGCTGATATGATCAGCCTTATCTGTACTGAATGGAAAGATTTAACTCAACAGACCATGGACTGTCCAAAATGGTCCCA
>MU107216.1:0-61356 GCA_012274485.2 Sinapis alba | reverse complement strand
GATCTCAATGTTTGTTTTTCCAACCGAATCTATGGATGGGAACTAATCGACCAAATCTATGGCTTCTGCTTGTTTTCAATTTTAAGATTAACATCTGGATTTTGGGTTATCGGACAAAGTTCTCGGTAAGCATCTACCAGTTTCGGATCTACTGGATAAATGTGTTTTGAATTCACATAAATATCAGTAGTAGCTTAGTCTGGTTTGGAGTCGGATCGATTAGAACATCTTTATCCAGAATTTTTAAGTGGGGCTTTTGCACTGTTTGCGGATTTCATTAACATATGGGTCCACAAAAATTATAAGAAACAATTACAAAAATTATGAAATAAGAACCGTTTATTGCATTATTTGTAGGTCTCAATGACACGTGACAACCCATAATTGGTTTACTTTTTTTTATTTAATCAGACAAAAAAATAATATTTTTTTAAAAAAATACTTTAGAGATAATGATGCTCTTATGTTATAGTTTTAGAACCATTTAACATCCAAATTTAATAATATTATGTCGTTTTCCATGTAATTACTATTAATTATTAGTTTTTACTATTGATTTTATTGTGTGATTATAAAATATTATAGAATCTTTATGCTTATAAATTATTTAGTGTGTAAAATACAATATAAGAAATGAGCCATGCTCTGATTTTTTTATTTCAATGTTGCATATAGTTTTTCTCACATTTTTGTTATAATTTTTTATAAGTTTGCTAAAATACCTAAACTGGATTCATAATACAGTTTGGAAAACGTCAGAATTGGATTCATAATAAGTTGTTCTCAGTTGTGTGTTTCTTGATTATAATTTTCTAAATTATAAATAAGAGGTTTAGCTCTAACTCATGAACTTTACTCTTAACCCTTTATTTGAAGTCATTGGTGAATTTTAGTGTTTTGTCAAAATAAAGTTGTGTAGCTGGTGATAGGCCGAGATATGGCTTGTATATAAATTAAAATTATTAATATCAGACTTTGAAATTTGTATCTTTTTCACTTGTATATATTTTGGAAATAATGCTTGTCAGCACGACAATTTTATATCTTTATTTACTTAGATTTTGCAGGATCCTTGAATAGAAATGTTGGTTGTCCGATAGTACAAGTTTCACATCTCTACAGTTAGTGCCAACACTAAATTTGTGTTATGTCAAAAGAGTATCATCCAAAAACTTAAGGAATAACCTATTTGCTTTAAGTTCTAAGCATGTTATTGTTCAAAAAAGTTTTAAACTGAATTCTTCGAAAGCAATCAAAGATTTAAAAATTAGAACAATTCGTTAGAGAGATCGGAATAGGTATTTTTAGAAGTGATTGTCTATCTTTTAATGTAAAAAAAAAGTTACTTACTTAGATGCTTTATTAGGCATCAAAGTAGACTATTAAAAATTGCTACAAATGCAAAATGATTTTCATAATGTTTTTTGGAACTCTTGTAGCCATTCTTAATTGTGAGAAAAATATATACGATAGTTTTGAGATTTTTTTTACTTCTTAAGGTACTTTATCACTTTGCAATTTCATCCCAAACCACTTCCCATTTGTAACAACATTTCTAGCGAGTGAAAGACATCTATACCCTTAATCAATAGAAAGAGAAAAAAAACTAAATCAGATGTGAACTTTTCGATTAACTTTTGGTACCAAACACTTCTTTTATCAATTTCTCAAACACACACTGTCTTTCTCTTTCTTTATAATCATCAGATTTTCAAATCCACTCTGATATGCTTCGTTTCTTTATTATAATCACCATATTTCAATACATGATCTCAAGAGATGCGAGGTTCGTTTAACTTTTGAAGTTTTGATTTTGATATGTTGTTTTCATAGTGTCATTTTGATTTCAAAACCCAGATTTTCAAAGTTTTTATTTTTATTTTGGATCAAATTCTTCTATTTCTCCTTCTAAGCTTATGCTTCACTGTTTCCATGGTTTATTAGGAAAAAACGAATTGGACCACCGCTTCCCCTCCAAGGTTGATCTCAAGACATGCAAGATTCGGTTTCTTTAAAACCCATACCGTGTCCACGTTTAGATCTTTGAAATTTTGATTTTGATTTGTTGTTTTCATAGTGTCAATTGAATTTTGAAAACCATGTTTAGATCTTTAAAGTTTTGATTTTGATCTGTTGTTCAACGTGGATGGATTTATTGTGTACGGAAGCATCGTGGATAAGAGCTTTGTGGACAAATTCATCATGGATGTAAGTATCGTGGATGGTTATGTTGTTTATGGTTTTATCATAGATGATTTGTAACCAAGCTTAGTCGTCGAGCAGAACAGACTATTCTTTTCTATCCAATAACTCTGGGAATTGCCGAGTTGGAAGATCCCTCTGAAACCTAAAAATAGATCATTGTCCACATAAACTTTGTCAACATATACTTTGTCCTTACGTACTCTGTCCACACAAGCATTATCCACACCTCTCATGTAGACAATCACATTGCGCATGCATCTCCTCAGCCATGCTCTGTTTTTATGATAGCAGTGTCCATCCACTCAACCTGCCGGGCAATCCTTATGTATAATATATTAACGAAACAATTATGTAATCCATGCATGGACATTGATTTAGTTTCTGTATCAACAAACATGTATTATTGATCTTTGGATACATGTACACGTTAGTATCCAAATCCACACACTACAATCCATCCACTGTATACATGAGCAATTATAAAAAGTAGAATCCACTAAAATAACCAGTTCTCGGGTCCGGTTATTCCAAATTAAAAAACTCAATTGTGCCTTCAAATTTTGAACTTTCAATCCATTTTGGGGACACACACACAAACAATAAATTCATGTCATTGTGGACACTTCGTACACTCAAGGTTTTAATCTCTACCGTCAGACGAAACTTGTACTTTATAATATAGTGGTCCTTAAATGATCTCATTTATCTATAAACCTAACACAATAAATGTCTAAAAGCAAACTATAACCAATAACAACTTACCTCATCCAACTAAACCAACATCAAGATTTGCTTCATTAGGGGTAGAAAAGTCAAAAAAACTTCTTCGTATATCGTGAATGTGATTCACAAGTGAGAAGTACCTTTCAGTGAAAGAATAAGTCAAAATGTGATTTATTATGTAATCGACTCTAGTTTTAAAGTGAAAGAGATATTAAGGTGTCACTTCCTTTTTGAATGAATTTCTATGCTGGCGTGAAAGCGTGTGACATATTGCGTTAGTGGAGATCTAATGGTAGAAAACCAACATAGCAATAACATCAATCTTATGAATAGGTGATATATATCATGTGGTCGCACGATGAAAAATAAAAGAGTATATAGCGTGTGGTCGCACGATGAAAAATGAAAGAGGCAAAGTTCAAAGAGTCTTCAATTTTTTCATATTTTTGGCTATGCGCGCCCCTATAACCTTTTTGTGCTCTATAACCTCAATTGTTGCTTTGGTTCAGAAAAAAGTTTAATTTTCAGGGTGGAAGAGAATGAAGAAGAAAATTTTCTTGAAGGAGAATCAATATCAAGAAGAGGGTGTTTTATAGATTCAAACCAGGGGTGTCAAAATGGGTAAACCAACCCAAACTAAACCATATCCAAATGGTTTTAAGCTTATATGAGTAATGGATAAAACCAATCCATTTATTAAATGGATTGGATCAATCCATAACTCATTTAAATTAATGAGTTCATAGTTTTAATGGTTAATCCATGAATAATAGTTTCATAATTTAAATGGTTATTATTTGTTATAAAATAGAAACTTAATTATTAAGTAAAAAATATTATTTGGTAGGAAAACACAGTTTTACAATTTTGGCGGGAAAACACAGTTTTACGGTTTGTGGGAAATTTGATTGTACGATTTTGGTGAGAAAACATGATTTTGCAGTTTTAGCAGGAAACTCAATTTTACGGTTTTGGCGGGAAAACACGTTTTGATGGTTTTGGCGGAAAAACGTGATTTAACGATTTTGGCAGAAAAACACAGATTTAAGGTTTTGGCAGAAAACTCGATTTGCATTTTTGGCGGGAAAACACGGTTTTGGCGGAAAACACGATTTTGTAATTTTGGCGAGAAAATACGATTTTGCGGTTTTGGCGGGAAAACATGATTTTACGATTTTGGCGAGAAACGTGATTTTGTGGCTTTGGCAGAAAACATGATTTTACGGGTTTTTTGCAGGAAAAACAATTTTACGATTTTGGGGGAATAAATAATGATTTTACAGTTTTGGTGGGAAAACTTGATTTTACGGTTCCAGCAGTAAAACACAATTTTATAGTTTTGACGAAAAAACATGATTTAAAGGTTTTGATGAAAAAAATAATTTATAATTTTGGTGAAAACCCCTTATTGTGGCTTTGGTAATTTTTTTACTAAATTTGGTTTATAAATATCAATAAACCAACAAAAAGAAAAAAAAATATATATAAGGAATTGTATGTTAACAAATATATATATATATATATATATATAGGAAATAGGTTAGATTTAATTTATTATAATTTAGTTATATATATATATATATATATATATATGAGAAAATAAATAAAATTTGGTATGAATTTGATTTAAATTTTTGGTTTGTTTATTTTTTTCTATTTTTGATTTAAGTTTTTGTTTATTATAATTGTTTTTTGTTTGGTTATGGATAACTCATTATCCATTACAATCTAAACCATTTTTACTCAATCTATTAAGTTCATTAATCCATTTTATTCATTAATCCATTTATACCCAATTTTTTTTATCCAATCTATTTTCTTAATTTGGTTTAGATTAGATTGATCCATTAATTTTTGTCTATTTTGACACTCCTAATTCAGACTCTTCTTTTGTTTTGTCCAATACCTGAAATAATTATTCCTTATCTTTGTTAAGGTTTTAGTTTACATTCATTTTTATCTTCAAGTCTTTCGTTATATATTATGTAGAATATTATTGTTTCTCTTTCCGAGTATAAAAGTTTGAGCCTCATAATTATTGTATTTGATTAATACAATATCTGAAATGGTTTAAATGAAACAATTTTCTATTTTTTAAGCCGGATGGTTATTTCAATTTGTTTATTTTAGGTGATCTACTTTTATGTGTTTCTTGTCAAATTGTATATTATATCTCTCGTCTGTACACAACAACTTTAGATAAAATTATATCAGTAAATTGAATATGTCAGAGTTACTTAGTATGTTTTTAACATTCATTTTTTTACACTGATTTGATAAATAACTTTATAACATCATGATATTCTCATGAGAGCATCTCTAACATATAATACTAATATGATTGGGTTCTTATTAAATTTAAAAATTAAAAATTGTTAAATTAAAAGAAAGAATATACTTTATTAAAAATATATAAGTTTTTTAAACTCTCACCATAAAAATGATTGTCATGATTGTTTTTCACTTTCCTCATTTTACAAATTTTCAATAATTTTATTTCTGAAAACCTTGGTGAATAAAATTCTATAATAGCATCCTCACATGTCTTCCTTAAATTATAAAAACAATTTTTCATCTGCGTAGCATGTGTTGCATATGTTTCGGATGTTATTTAGGTAGCATGTAGTCGTTGTTTTTGTATTCTTACATGTTGTCAAATAATATAATAATTTAGTTACTCTAACCTCGTGGAGAGATTTCTGGTTGTTTGGTGAGAACATATAATCTGATTCTATGTAGTTCTCACTCCCTTAAATTGCCTTCTATCAGCTAGTCCTGTTTTTAAATGGTAATGTTTGGAAATCACTATCTTGAATTAGCTCGCCCTGTTTTTTTTTTGGAAGACAATATTGAATAATTTGTTGAGCATTTCTATCTCTACTGTATTTTTATTTTAAAACATAGTTTAGAGTAAAAATGCATCAGTGATATTCTATTTTCTACTCTATAATAAATTAAAAGTACGTTTCTTTATAAATAGAATAATTCATTTTTTTGTTACTCTCTCTATTTTTTACTTTAAAATAGATTATCATTGGAGTAGACCATAATTTTATTATTATAGAGTTACTCTATTTGGAAGAAAAATATAAAGTGAATTATTCGAGATGGTGTTAGATGTTAAAGTAGGGGAAGTTTAATTTGGTCGCTGTAATTATGGTAAGTGAATTTAGCATGCGACAAAGGGGCTGACCGTGTTTATATTTTAATTCATTCAAACTTGGTTTATTGTGTAAAAGTAGGATATATGAGGAATGATATGTTTTGTCTATTTTTGTATTACTCGGACAATATTGTTGTTTGAATTCTGTGACTCCCGAGTAGTATTAAAATGATGTGTATTGACGTTGTTTGTGTGACCCGAATAATCTTAGAACGATAATATTATTGACCTGTCAGTTATAAGACCATGATTAACCCTAGTTCTTAGGTAGGATTCTTAACGTAATTTAAGAACCGGTTCTTAAATTTTTCTTTGTTAAATTAAGAACTGGTTCTTAAATTACGCTAAGAACTCCACTCTAAGAACCCGGGGTTAATCATGCCCTAAGCTATTATAAATGACTGAGACTTCTAGGGTGTTACTTAACAATTTGGGGTGTCTAAATATTTAACTAGGAGCAGTTTTTTGGTCTTGTCTAATTTTCAGATTTTGTTCACCCCCTATCTCCATAGAAACGTACGGGTACTGCGGACGATTAGAACCCTTTCAAAGGCGCTTCCGGTGGCAGGACGTATGTATTTTTGCAAAGACCCGAGTTTATGTTGATAACTTATATAGTTATATAACTTATTACCACCGATTTAGCCTTATAAAGTTCAGGACATTAAACTGGTATGTTTTACAAATTTTTATTTTAAGTAATTTCTCTGCATCCCTGATTTCATTTTCTGGCTCTTCTCTTAAGAGGTATCTCTGAAACTAATGCAACTGGGTATTTCCATAGCGGAGTTCCTTACGTTGATACTTTGCGTGTGTACTAATGCAAGGCCTTGTACGTGTAAGTGCCCCCAGAAACATGGAGGCAGACACGGTCACAACTAGAGAGATGTAGTAAAGTCCATCAGCAGTATATCCTTGTGCAGCTGGGAGATAAAGTCTACTCATAGATTCTTTCAAACTTGAGCACCTGGATATGAGCTTCTTGGTTACAAAACAATGAAAGAATATCTGAAAAGATGAAATTTTCTCACATCAAACGTGAGGTTCCAAAATAATTTGGCGAAAGATATAAGAGCCATCACATCAGCAACTTCGAAACCGGCTGCCACAGCACGTGCAAATACCATTGTTTGTTCTTTCTGCAACACTGTCTTCTTTATCTCCATCACTTTCATGTCTTGAATTCTGAAAAACGTTTCCATGTTACCAATCAGTTACTTAACTACTCACTTTCTTAAGCAAACATAAAAGAAATATGTTTCATGCGAAGGGGTATACTTAGAGTTCTCATCTGATGTGCTATACACCAATTTGTTGCTTTGGAGGTGAATCAGGCTGTCAAAGATGACTGTTTTCTCCATAGAGATAAAGATGAGAAGAAAACCCTTGTACTTTGGGGTCTTGGATATGGAAGAAGCTGCTTAAGTTTCGTCCTCTTGCATCGACTCTCACACGGATGGAGATTGGTAATGGCTCGTCCACATCATTTTGGTTCGATGTCTGGTCTCCTTTGGGGAATCTGATGGAACTGATTGGGTCTAGAGGATGCATTGATCTAGGCATACCGGTTAATGCTACTGTGGAGAGGGCAGTTCAAACTTATAAACGTCGTAGACATAGAGTGACTATTCTTGTTCAGGTTGAGGAGGAGATTTTAAAATTACGGAGCAGGGGTCTTATTCTTGATGATGATGTTCGATTATGGAAAACAGAAGCAAGTGGTTTTCGCTCTGGTTTTAATTCAAAACAGACTTGGTCTCTCACTCGACGTCATTTTCCTCGTGTTTCTTGGAGTAAAGGGGTATGGTTCTCGGGCATGACTCCAAAATTTGCATTTATGACATGGCTGGCTATGCATGATCGACTAGCTACAGGAGACAGAATTCAAAAATGGAACCCGCAAGCTGTTACTCAATGTTGGTTGTGTAAAAGTGAAATGGAATCCAGGGACCACTTATACTTTAGATGTTCATACACTCAGGCAGTATGGAGAGGACTCATGGGCAAGCTGTTAGGTTCTCGTTTCTCCTGCAGATGGAATCAGAACCTGAGGATTCTAGTAGAAGACTCTCGAGATGCAACAACAATGTTTCTTGTTCGGTATGCCTTTCAAACGGTGGTATACATGGTGTGGCAGGAGAGAAATGCTCGGAGAGTGGGTGAGCGAGAGTGGTCCTCAGCTCTGTTAATCACACGGCTGGATAAGCAGGTGCGCAACCGCATTTCATCACTAAATGGAGAAGGAAGATTAAAACTCGGTAACGCGATGCAAGTGTGGTTTGGGAGTCGGTAACTCTTAGATGATAGTGAAGATTAGTTGATTCATTTGTCTTCTTCTTTTTTTCAATCCAAGACGCATTATTTGTAAAAAAAGTTTTGATATGAATAAATTTAACATTCATTCAAAAAAAAAAAAAAAATTATAGAAACCATTTTGATTCTAAGTAACACCGTAGAGGACAATAGCTTCCGTCTTGTTGAGCTGTAGCAATGTCCTGCCACATGATCCACATTCTCAAATATTGGTAAAACTGTAAGATCAAGGGCCAGGCAAACAACATCTTAGTGACTTATTGAATCTGAAATCGGTAACCCTAGGTTGGATATCGAAATATCGATTGTGGATTTTTCGAAGAAACGATTAAGAAAATGAATAGAAGAGTTTTATTGATGAAAGATCGATTTAGTCTCCATAACAAGGTTTGAACAAAGAATCAGTAATAAGAACCCTAATTCTAGCTTGTTCTTCAAGTTTTTTTGTGTGTGTTTTCTTCCCAATCTCCTTCTATTTATACGCCTTCCTTCTGCCGAAGTCGGTTTGATAAGTCTTCATGGGCCGACTTTGTTATCATGATGGGCCGAGTTCACACTTAAATGGGCCTATGTGGGTAGATGTAATCTATCCCCAACAATAAGTCCCCCCTAGTTCATCGAGTTGGCTACTCGGTGAATTTCGTTAACTAGGTGAATTTAAAGGTGATCTCGGTCCATATTCTCGGCAAACTTGTAGTAGCTGGATTGTTTCCGATGTCCTCCTATTTGAAGAATCGAACTCGATCCCGGTCTTCGTTCGCTTCTCGCTTTTATTAGATTCTTCTTTTTATACCTCCCACTTCGCGCCGCAGAGTAATGATTATTTTTTTTGAGATTCAGAAGTAGTGGGACACGTGTCATCATTAATAGGGTTCTAGACCTAATTATGATAACCGCTCGTCTTCCGCGCCGAGATACTTATAAAAGTCTCGTAACATCGCCACTTCTGCTGCTCATTCCTTTGAAAGGTAATTCTCTCTGCCTTCTCTCTTCTTTCTCTCTCTACTTTTCGGTTTTCCGATCAAAATGTCTTCCTCTCTCCGCCGGTGTTCGGCAAAAGGAAAAGCGGTTGCCACTGGTTCTGATTCAGAAAGCTCTGGTTCGCCGTTGGTATGCAGACCAAGGACTATAATGCTCGGAGGAATGGACGATATGAGGCCAACTAGCGCCGATCTGGCCTTACTCGATGACACCGAACGTGATCTCGTTAGGTACAGCATAGAGTTAGAAGATCGAGAAACAACCGGTCATGTTCCTATAGATGACGCGGAGCAAGATGCTGAACCGGCTTTAGATCGGCCGACTACCCCTTGTACGGATATCGATTCGTTGGGTAAGGATAAAAGTTCAGCCGAAAAGATTGACTTCGCTATGGCCGACTTCCTTCCTATGCGGTGGACAGGAACCAACTTCTAGTTCGACGAAGAAATTGATCCAGAGCAAGAGCGAACTCTTAGCGTCAAGAAGAACCAAAACTGGGTAAATCATCTTCCAACCAGGTCTTCATTTAAGAGCGTGTGGAGACTTATCTTCCAAACGAACCCTCCTCCTGGGTTCTCCTTTCTTATCCCAGCAGAACATCAACGACCGTGGACTCCTCCAGCGGGATATGCTACAGTATACGAGTCATGGTTCACGAACTGTTCGCTCTGGTGGCCGTTACCCGAGTTTCTAACAACGTACTGTCACCGGCAGAAAATCGCTCTTGGTCAATACACCGCGAACGGGATCAGAATCATGGTCACCCTAACGGTTTTGGCTGCCGAGTTAGGGATAACGATGTCGGCCTGTCTCTTCGAAGAGCTCACAACGCCAAGTATTACTGGCAGGACGGGTTTCTTTTACGGGAAGATGGTCCTCAAATACAATGTGATTACCGGAAAACCGTCTAAGGTCAACTTCTGGAATCATCGGTACTTCTATGTCAAGATCAACGAGGCCTCCTTCGAAGACCCTTTGATAGTTTTAAACGGATATTTCAATGCTAACATTGGTACGACCTCGTTCTTCTTATTATTGCACTTCTACTGATCTTCCTTCATCTGTTTCTTCTTTGTTGCAGATCGTCTCTCGAAGTGGTCTCAAGGCGGTACTGAGTCCTTTCTTGAAGAAGTCGAGGCTATCAGAACTTTGAGTCATCAGCATTGGCCGTATATCAGTGAAGCTCGTATCCAAGCTGCTCTGAAAAGAATTAGTAAGGGTATGCTAAACTGTCGTTGCCGACATGCGAGATCCCAATATCTCGATTCTGATGCTCTTTTTTTTTTGAACTAACAGCCGACGATCAAACCGAGATCCAATCACAGAACCGAGGTCGCAGGATGGGAAAAATTAATCTTTCGACTCTTCCGTCTTATGCTGATACGATTGGAACACCGGAGCATGGAAGAGGGTCTTTCGATGTTAGCAGACCCGCCAAACGAAAGCGGGACTCGGGCGTGCGAGATGCTTCCCAACGCGTAAGATCAAACCGGTCTTCCCCCGTAGGACCTGAAGGCCATCTCGTTTTAGGGGAGACGGAGAGAGAGACTCCCCTTGTTGGGGAACCTTCGATTGTTCCCGTCGACGAGACAGAAGCCCCGGTGCCTATCGTAATGCCGATAGAAGAGAATCGAGCGGAGTCGGCCCCTTCCGCTGAAGGTCCGCAAAGGGATCAAAGCCAACATCCCCCTCCAGCGACCCTAGGGGGAGAAGAAGTTGAGTATCCTGATGCTATCAACTTCAATTATCGGTCAATAGATGTGCCTTTCATCGAAGACCACGAAGCCCCGGCTCGCATGTTTCGCCAAATCAAACTCAAGAAGCGCGGGATGCCCGAACTGGACCAGCTTCACCAAGATAGCCGCTATCGGGAGATGGCTAGAGCTGGTGCCATCGTAAGTTTTTTTTTACCTGTCGGTTATATATACGACCGACCTTTTAACCTCGTTGACTCTTTTGCTTTGTCAGTTTTTCGGGAACGCTAATCTCATGGTGAGAGATTACGAGACGAAGCTTAGAGCTCAGGAGACATCGCTGGAGGCGAAAACTAAGGCTTTGAAGAAGAAGAGAAGGGAAATCGCCGAGTTGGCGTATAAGGTCGAGGGGCTGACGATCGAGAAGAATGAGGCTTTAGAGAAAGCCGATCTCAAAAAATCTCGCAACGAGCTCCTATCCGAAGAGCTGGCGGCGCTGAAGGCTGAGAAGGAGCTCCTTGATTCTCGATGCTCCGTCCTGGAGAAGGAAAAATCGGAACTTCTAGTCAATTTTGAGGTGACGACCAGGAGGCTGAGGGAGTCACGGGAGCACGAGGTCAAGAAGGAAAGGCTTCGAGTTGAGTCCATACTGAGGCAGAAGGTTATGCCGACATACGAGAAGGTGGGCCAATTCCTGGGAGAACAGAATGAGATCCAGGCGAAGCTCGCCCTCTATTCGCAGGCTAAGGGGACTCGAGAGGGCTTAGAAAAGATTCAACTGCAAGGCCTGTCGGTGGAAGAGGTTCTTGAAAAGGCGAGGACCGACGAAGCCCACTTTCTGGAGGAGCTTCAGAGTATGGAGATCGTGGATGCCTCCGAGATTGATCTTCTTCCCGTCGACCTTGATGAACACGGCTCTAACATGGCAGTCTTTTCTCCCGAAGATATCCAAGATCTTCGTTCTTAGCTTGCAATCTTTTGTTGTAATAACTTTGGCCGAGTTTAGCCTTTTGAATTATTCAATTTTTAATGAAATATCGTTTATGTAGATATTGCTCACTTTTGTCAACCGACTTTGCTTGTCGTCTAATTTTTAGACTTGAACGTATGCTAATACTGTTAAGTCGTTTATTTGTAGAACAACGAATAGGACTTTATTTCGTCAAATATGCCGACATCGTTTATTCGTACAAAATAGGAAAGAGCACTTGTCCAACTTAAATTTAAGTTCGACAGGTTTTTTCCTTTATAGCCTACTGTGATGTCGCGTTCATCATTCGACGTGGTTTAACCAAATCCATTCGACACGTTTGCCTACTGTGGTTTAGTACCGACTTTCAGCCTCGTTTCAAGTTGAAGTGGTTTATGAGTTTGAACACGTTAAGTGCATACATATAGATATTCAGATATATATATATATATATATATATATATATTTTTTTTTTTTCTTTGTGACTGAACTTGGTTACGAGCTGCCTACGTACCCAAAACGGGATCAAGTCACCCGTAGTTTCCCTTTTTTTTTTACATCTGTTTTTTTTTTATTTTTGTGACTGAACTCGGTTACTAGCTGCCTACGTACCCAAAACGGGATCAAGTCACCGTAGTTCCTCTTTATCATCTAAGCACCGAGGTAGCGCTTCAGGTTGATCGAGTTCCAAGATCGTGGGATTTGATCTCCAGAGGATATTTCAAGTCGGTAAACTCCTGGTTTGACCACGTGTGTTATCTTATACGGACCCTCCCAGTTTGCGCCGAGTTTGCCTGCCCTCCATTCCTTGGTATTCTCGAAGACTTTTCGAAGGACGAGATCGCCGAGTTGCAATGGTCGAGATCTCACCTTTTTGTTGTAATAGGACTTGGCGAGATGTTGATAATTTTGAATCCGCAGTAAAGCCTGATCTCGTCTTTCTTCAAGTTGATCCAGGGCGTTGATCATCATTTCGTGATTCAAGTTCTCGTTCTGGGGCATCTTTAACCTCCTGAGGCTAGTAACGTTGATTTCGGCATGAGCCATTGCCTCGACTCCATAGGCGAGTGAGAACGGCGTCTTTGCTGTTGCGCTCCGAGGTGTGGTTCGGTGGGACCACAATACTCCATCCAACTCGTCAGCCCAGTGTCCCTTCTTCAGGTCTAATCTTTTCTTGATCCCGTCGATGATAGTTTTATTGGTTGCTTCAGCCTGACCGTTTCATTGAGGGTATCGCGGGGTAGAAAAACTTAGTCGAATTCTCCATTTATCACATAATTCTCGGAATTTATTCGATGTGAACTGAGATCCATTGTCGGTTACTATTTCATAAGAAAGTCCATGACGGCAGATAATGTACTTCCAAACGAAACTTTGATCCTCGTTTTCGGTGATTTGGATGTAGGCCTTGGCTTCGACCCACTTTGTGAAGTAATCGGTCAAAACGAGTAAGAAACGCCTTTGTTTAGAACTCGGTAGAGGGCCGACTATGTCCATTGCCCATCTCATGAACGGGTATGGAGAGACGGAGGTTTTCAGCAACTCGGTTGGTGAGTGAATGTTAGGTGCGTGACGCTGGCACTTTTCGCATCGAGACGCGTATTCTTTGCAGTCTGCGACCATGGTGGGCCAATAATGCCCCTGAGTTTTAAGTTTAAGTGCGAGGGCCCTACATCCACTGTGGTTACCGCCTTCTCCTTCATGGGTTTCGATCATAACGAGTTCTGTTTCTCCCTTCCCGACGCAAGTAAGAAGAACCTTATTTGCGGTCCATCGGTGTAGCTTACCGTCGATAGAGACGTAGTTGGAGCTTTTTGCTTTAAGTCGACGGGATTCCCATTTATCCTTGGGTAGTATCCCCTTATCCAGATAATCAAGAAAGGGGGTTCGCCAATCAGTATCTTGAGTAGTCGATTCTACGATCTCGGTAACAGTGGAGGAAATGGCGTAGACGTCCTTACCAAGTGATAACGAAATACTCGGATGTTCAACTGTATGAACGGGGATTGTCCGTTTAACCTGATCCCTCTGGTTGCTTCCTAGTGCGGCTAACGCGTCAGCAAAGCAATTGTCTTTTCTGGGAACCTTGACGAGTTCAAAATGATCAAACTCGGATGTTAACTTTTTGACGACACCGAGATATGCATCCATCCTCTCATTTTTAGCCTCATAGTCACCGCTGAACTGACTGGTGACGAGCTTTGAATCACAAAAGGCTTGTACTCGTTTGGCTCCTACTACTTTGGCTAGACGAAGACCTGCGATTAACGCTTCGTATTCGGCTTCATTGTTTGATGCCGCAAACCCGAGTCGGAATGATTGTTCGATGAGTTTGCCGGTGGGTGATTGGAGATGAACGCCTATTCCCGATCCTTTATTGGACGACGCCCCGTCGACATGCAAAGTCCAATTTTTAACCACAATGTCGAGATCAGCCGCTTGATCTGGGGAGATTTCAACGATGAAGTCGGCCAAAACTTGAGCCTTTATCGCAGGCCTGCTTTTATACGAGATATCATATTCGCTGAGTTCGATGGCCCACTTGGAAAGTCTCCCTGATTGGTTAGCATTCTGGAGTATGGTTCGCAGCGGCAGATCGGTGAGGACGACGATGGAATGGGATTGGAAGTAGGGTCGCAGTTTTCGTGCCGATGTTACTACGGCGAGAGCCATTTTTTCCAAGGTGGGATATCTCGTCTCTGCGTCGGTAAGACGCTTACTGGTGTAGAAGATGGGGCGCTATTCTCCGCGGTCTTCCTTTATTAGGACGCTGCTTACTGCTGAAGGAGAGACTGCGATGTAGAGATACAAGGTGTCGCCTGCGTCTGGTTTTGTCAATACCGGAGGAGTCGTTAAGTATTGTTTTAACGCCGAGAAGGCTTGTTCGCATACTTCATCCCAAAGGAACTTTTTATTCCCTCGCAGCAACTCGTAGAAAGGGAGACACTTGTCGGTGGACCGAGAGATGAAACGGTTAAGCGCTGCGACTCGTCCGGTTAGGCGCTGAATTTCCCGCGACGTTTTGGGATTTGGTAAGTCCAGAACCACGGAGATTTGTTTCGGATTTTCTTTGATTCCTCGTTTAGTGAAGATGTAACCAAGAAATTCTCCTGAAGTAACTCCAAAGGTGCATTTCGCCGGGTTCAGTTTCATCCCATACTTGTTTAAGGTATCGAAGCATTCAGATAGGTGTTGAACGTGGTCTTTGGCGACGAGTGATTTGACCAGCATATCATCAATGTAGACTTCCATGGTGACTCCTAACTTGTCGGCAAACATTTTGTTAACGAGTCGTTGATAAGTAGCTCCTGCGTTCTTAAGTCCAAATGGCATAACTCGGTAACAGTATGTGCCGCGGTCCGTGATGAATGATGTCTTCTCGCGATTGTCTGGGTGCATCATAATTTGATTGTAGCCCGAGAAGGCATCCATGAACGATAGGAGCTCGTTTCCGGCCGTAGATTCCACCATCTGATCGATATGGGGTAAAGGGAAACTATCCTTAGGGCATGCCTTGTTTAGATCGGTGAAATCGATGCACACCCTCCATTTCCCATTCTTCTTTTTGACAACGACCGGGTTCGCGAGCCAATCTGGATATTTAACCTCGGCAATGGATCCTGCCCCTAAAAGTCTATCGACTTCGTCGTTGACGGCTTTAGCTCTTTCAGGACCGAGCTTTCGACGCTTCTGCTTGATGGGTTTGTATGTTGGGTCGACATTGAGTCGATGTGACGTAACAGCCGGGTCGATACCAGGCATGTCGGCTGTCGTCCAGGCGAACGTTGATTTGTTTGCCCGAAGGAAGATGGTCAATTCGGTGGATAAGGCGTCGCTTAGGTCAGAGCCAATTCCCACGGTTCTCTCGGGATAATCAGGATCGATACCGACTTGGACTGTCTCCTCTTTTGGTGGAGACGACTTTTTATCTGGCTCGACAATAAAAGCGACCTGTTGGCTTTTGAGATCGGAGATCAGCATGCTTCGTGCGAGGCGTTGATTCCCTTTCAACGTGAAAACGGTACCTTCCTTGGTGGGAAATTTGATGCATTGGTGGTATGTCGACGGGATTGCTTTCATCATGTGAAGCCATGGGGTGCCTAGGATCGCGTTATATTGCGTTTTGGTGTCGATGACGGAGAATTTAACGAGTTTATTTATTCCCCCGGCAAAGACGTTAAGGCAGATGGTTCCCAATAAGGAGGTCGATGAACCGTTGAACCGGTAAGGGCTCTCGATGATGGCTTGATATCGTTCAGATCTATCAACATTTTCTCCAAGGTCTGTCGGAATATTAGGTCGACCGAACTTCCAGTGTCGATGAGTATACGTGTGACTTCACTTGTACCGATTTGCAACTCGACTAGCAATGGGTCGTTGTGTGGCTGATCTATATCGACGAGATCTCCTTCTGAAAAGGTTACAGAAGTCTCTCCTTCGTGCTTTGTCGGCCACCGCCGGGCAGTTGTGGCTCTGCGTTGGTATTCTTTTATTGACTTCACAGAATCGTTGCACAGGGGTGATCCACCACGAATTACGTTAATTCGGCGAAAGACACTGGGACGCTTGTCAGAGAGTGTCGTCCGTAGGTCAGGAGTTGCGATACCCGTCTTGGTTGAAAGTTTGCTTCAGAGATCGTCTCCTGGAATCACTGGTTTCTTGATTTGTGAATGAGGATCTCGCAGTTCGCGTGTGGAACGAACATGTACCAAGTGATCTCGGAGGTCGTAACCATCGTTACCTTCGGTTGATTCTGATTTTTGATCCTGTGGAGGGGACTGTCGCGACTTAGTCATAGAACGCTTGCGATGAAGATGATCTCGTAGATCCTGGTCGTCTCCGTTCTTAGGAGGCCCCAATTTCTTTCTTTGGAGAAGGATATCCTGCAGGTCGACCGTAGGGCGCCTGTGCTGAAGATGATCTCGGGAATCGGAGCAATCCTTGTTTTCCATAGCACAGGGAGGTAAGTGGATTTCAGAGATAACGTTGATCCACCGAGCTACTTGTGGTCTTTCGTCTTCCGTATCAGTATCGTCGCGATTTCGGGGTGGAGCGGCCGCATCCTGATCATCGGGGTGAACCGCTTGGTTGGATTCCTGTTTTTTGGCACCAGATTGTCGGTTCTTTGTCCAGCTTCCCTTCTTTCGGTTCTGTTTCGACTTTGGTGGATCAGGCGTGACGGCGCCATTTCTGAATGCTGAGAATAGGGCTTCTGCGAGTTGCTTGCATTCTTTAGTGTCGTGGCCTTTGGCCTTATGGTAAGTGCAGAATTTGGTCTCGTCATATGTTAAAGGCTTCCCATCGAGGGTTTTGTCCCATACATTCCATGGTCGATCGGTCTTCGATGTAGAAGGAGATGCGTCGGGTTCATCGGTTGCCGAGAAGACTTTTCCTTTCTTTTCGTTAGGCTGATGCTGACGAGGTTCCTGGTAAGTCGTCGTTGCTTTTGGTGTCAACTGAGCCTTCAACGCATTCTGTTTTGCGGTGTAAGCAGCATTATCCTCCTCCATCCGAATGAAGCAATTCGCTCGGTGGAGTGCGTCCTCTAGGGAGATTGTGCTATTCGTATAGAGGTCAGATCGGAAATACGACCTAATCCATAACGCATTGCGTAAAGCCTCTACTGCCGTCTTGTCCGGGACATCGACTTTGGAGACGAGGTTCTTGAATCGTTCCATGAAGTCGTGGAGGGATTCCTTCTGTCCTTGAGAGATCTTCCACAAGTCGGTTGCTGATGCCCCTTGACGAATATACATAGAGTAATGTTTGAGGAACTCGGTAGATAGTTCCTTAAAGGTGCTGATTGAATCTGCAGTTAGACGGGAAAACCAGGTAAGGGCGGGTCCTGCCAAACTTTCAACAAAGAGTTGGCTATAGCCGGCATCTCGTTCTTCCGCGGAAAAATAGGCGCGTCCCATAGCAATATCCGAAATCGGTAACCCTAGGTTGGATATCGATTTCGATTGTGGATTTCTCGAAGAAACGATTAAGAAAATGAATAGAAGAGTTTTATTGATGAAAGATCGATTTAGTCTCCAGAACAAGGTTTGAACAAAAAATCAGTAATAAGAACCCTAATTCTAGCTTGTTCTTCAAGTTTTTTTGTGTGTGTTTTCTTCCCAATCTCCTTCTATTTATATGCCTTCCTTCTGCCGAAGTCGGTTTGATAAGTCTTCATGGGCCGACTTTGTTATCATGATGGGCCGAGTTCACACTTAAATGGACCTATGTGGGTAGATGTAATCTATCCCCAACATGACTGGCATCTAAGAAATGTCACATCTTAGTTTTTCTATTAGGTGTTAACAATATATCACACCTGATTCATTTCGTGAGAAAAGTTAGACTTTCCATTTCTAACACAAAGCGTAATTGAAAATTATGGATCAATCACCATTCAAATGGCGTTTGATCTTATCAATAAAACCCTAAAACGCAATCTCTAGACTTTCACATGACAATAAGCTCAGAAAATTTACAGTTTCGAACACAAAGGTTAGCATCTTATGGTCTTAACTAAACATTTTAGATCAATTGTAAATAAAGAAAAAAGATTATATTACCAGGTTCGAGTGTGAAATGCAACCAGTTAGAGCCGAGAAAGAAAATTTCATCGCAAATCTTAACTTTTCAAATTAAAGATCATCAGAAGATGAATCCACAAAGCGGACGAAGAAAGAAAAACAGAATGCATAAATCTAAACTAATAGTGGAGAAAAAGGGAAACCGAGCAACAAAATGGATGTACATACCATGATTCGAGCCGCCAGCGAGTAAGAAGCGGCGGCGTTAAGGTGGATGTTCGACATCAGAGACTGTTTTTGACCGAAATGGATTAACGACAATGCAACTTCGGCTTGACCAAGCCTGAGATACATGATTGAAGAACTGAGCGGTGGTTATGGTAACCCAATGAGCATGCCCTTTCTGTAGACAGAAGTGACAATGTCAAGAAGACATGGAAACCAAAAGAGAAAACAGAAAAGACAGAGAAGAAGAACACGGTCATGGGCTTAAGAGGAAGTCTGGAAACAGACAAAGCTCTAAGGGCTGAGACCAGTTTCACTAAACACGGAATGGGCTTGCAAGAAGAGTAACAAAAGTCCATTCAGACCCAGAAACCTTCAACGGCTACATCAGGAGAAAACAGAGAAAAGGACAGGCATGGTGGTCTTGCAAAGTACAACACATAGCATCCAATGGCAGTGAGGAATCACTTTCAACTACTGGAATTAAATGAAGAAAAGTGGTCCTAGTTTCCAGCATGGAGCTCGGCTAGGGTTTTAGATTATTAGTATAAATATCGTTCTTACAAATTGTAACAAGTTAAGCAAAAGAAATGAAAAGAAAGAGCATCAGTTTATCTTCTTCTCTGTTCAAGCTTAAAAGCTTCCCTCTGCTTTCATGGTATCAGAGCACCAGCGATGGACAACGCTCTGGATATCTATGCTCAACCTGTTCTCAACATTTCAAACTTTGTCACCATCAAACTCACTGAGAGAAACTACATACATTGGAAGAGACAATTTGAATCCGTTATGTCTGGTGTAGGTCTTCTTGGTTTTGTCTCTGGAGCATCTCCTGAGCCAGCTGCCGCCATCCATGTTCCAAACGTTAATGGAGGTTATCGAGATGTGCCTAATCCTGATCATCAACAGTGGGTCAGATCTGACCAAATAGTCTAAGCCTGGTTGGTGGGATCTCTTTCTGAAGACATTCTAAGTGTTGTTCTTGGTGCACACACTGCTTAAGAAGTATGGATCTCACTGGGTAACCACTTCAATAGGGTCTCTTCTTCTCGTTTGTTTGAACTCCAACGTTGTCTGCAAACTGTTTCCAAGACTAACAAGAGCATGAGTGACTATCTCAAAGAAATCAAAGGCTTGTGTGATCAACTCAACTCTGTTGGTAGCCCTGTCTCTGAGAAAATGAAAGTTTTTGCTGCTCTGCAAGGTTTAGGACGAGAATATGAACCCATCAAGACCAGCATAGAAGGCGCCATGGATTCTGCTCTGCCTCCTACGTTTGAAGATATTGCTCCCCGACTGACTGGTTTTGAAGATCGTCTTAAATCATATGAAGTCTCCCAAACATCTGTGTCTCCTCACCTAGCGTTTCATGTTGCAACTTCTGAGCCCAACTACTCTCAACAAGCTTATCAAGCTCCTCACTTCAATCAATATCGAGGACGAGGGGACAGTAATGGTCGCTATGGATACAATAGAGGTAGAGGCTACTCCACTAGAGGTCGTGGATTTCATCAACAAATATCCTCTAACAGTACAACATCTCAGGGAGAAGCTTCAAACAAACCCACTTGTCAGATTTGTGGCAGGTTTGGACACAATGCCCTTAAGTGTTACCGGCGTTTTGATATATCTTATCAAAGTACAGATCTACCATCAGCCATGGCTGCACTTCATGTCTCCAATGACCCTCCTGCTAACGAGCAATCATACAATGGAACTGAGTGGTATCCCGACACAGCAGCATCAGCACATGTTACCAACTCTCCTCAAAATCTCCAGTCCTCTCAACCATACGCAGGAAATGACTCTGTCATGGTAGCAGATGGTAACTTTCTGCCCATTACTCACATAATCCCCTCAACTCTGCCCCTGTATCTACAGGTATGCTATCTTTAAGAAATGTAATGTTTTGTCCTAACATTGCTAAATCATTGCTCTCTGTGTCTAAGCTAACCGTTGATTATCCTTGTGAGTTTAACTTTGACTGTGATGGTGTATATGTTAAGGACAAGCTCACCAAGCAAATCCTGACTCAAGGTCGCAGACTTAAAGATCATTATGCTCTGGAAAACTTAGCTTTCACTGCTTTCTACACTGCTAGACAAGTAGCTGCTAGTGCTGATGTTTGGCAAAGAAGGTTGGGTCATCCTAATGCTGAGATTCTACAAATTCTATCCAAAAGTCAAGCTATCAATATAAATAAAAACATGTCCAAGATCTGTGACTCATGTCAACTTGGCAAAAATTCTAAACTCCCTTTTTCTAATTCTGTTTATGTGTCTAATAGACCTCTTGAAAGAGTTCATTGTGATCTATGGGGTCCCTCTCCTGTTACTTCTGTTCAAGGGTTCAAATATTATGCTATTTTTTTGGATAATTTTTCTCGGTATTGCTGGTTTTATCCTATGAGACAGAAATCTGATTTTCTTCAAATATTTGTTATGTGGCAAAACCTAGTTGAAAAACAACTAAATCAGAAGGTTCTTATGTTTCAGTGTGATGGAGGAGGTGAGTTCATTGGAAATCAATTTATCACTCACCTCTCCTCTCACGGAATCAAACAATTGATATCTTGTCCCCATACTCCCCAACAAAATGGGATAGCTGAGAGAAATCATAGACACATCACTTAGCTTGGATTGTCTATGATGTTTGAGGGAAAATTCCCACAAAAATATTGGGTGGAAGCTTTCTTTAGTTCAAGCTTTCTTGGTAATTTGTTGTCATCTTCTACACTGTCTGAAAACAGAAGTCCATATGAGGTTCTTTTCAATAGAAAGCCTGAGTACTCAACACTTTGAATATTTGGAAGTGCTTGCTATCCTTCACTGAGACCTTACACTGTGAACAAACTAGATCCAAAATCATTGATGTGTGTCTTTCTTGGTTACAATGAAAAATACAAAGGCTATAGATGCCTCCATCCCCTAACAGGGAAAGTCTATATAAATATACATGTTTTGTTTGATGAACAGAATCTTCCATTCGCTACAACGTACTCCTAACTTCATCAGAAAAACACTACTCCATTGCTCTCGGCATGGCAGAAGCACTTCCTCGACAAAACGTCCAGTTCTACACCACCAGAACCTCCTCTAACATCGAACAACATTCTGATACAGAAGAGAGTATCACAACCATTGATGAATGTCACCCCTCTGCAAGTCATTCCTCCTTACAGACCTCAAATGACTCCTACTATTCCGGTCATTGAAGCAAATGCGCAAAGAAACTCCACGGCAGTTCAATTGGACAAGTCAAGCTCATCTTCAGGATCCTCCAGTTCGGTATCAAGATCAGGGCAACTATCTTCTGTTCAGTTTGGAACCTTACCTTCCATTGATCTACAGAGCTCGCCAGAATCAGAGAAGTACACTTCCCTGCCTGAAAGTAGAACAGAAGAAAATGTACAGAGGGTTACTTCCTCACTTCCTACTGCTACTACCACAGAAAATCAATCCATTCATCCGATGATTACTAGATCAAAGGTGGGAGTTTCCAAACCAAAACCAAGATATGTTCTCTTCACAGTTACCACAACACCTCAAGAACCAAAGACTGTTCGAGAAGCCCTCAAGCATCCTGGTTGGAATGAAGCTATGACAGATGAAATGGTGTCCTTTGATGAAACTGATACCTTCACTCTGGTTCCATATCAACAAAACATGCATGTTCTTGGCTGCAGATGGATTTTTAGAGTTAAATTGAATGCCGATGGTAGTGTCAAATGGCTTTGATCCAGACTAGTCGTCAAAGGTTACAACCAAGAAGAAGGGATTGATTACTTGGACACCTACAGCCCAGTGGTCAAGTCTCCTACAATCAGAGCTATTCTCCATCTTGCCACAGTCAACAAATGGGACATAAAACAGTTTGATGTCAAGCATGCCCTCCTCTATGGGGACTTGACAGAAACAGTGTATATGCATCAACCCCCTAGCTTCATCAATTCAGAGAAACCAACTCATGTCTGCAAACTCAACAAAGCAATATATGGTTTAAAACAAGCCCCCAGGGCCTGGTTTTACAAATTCAGTGACTTTCTACTGGAGTTTGGCTTCATTTGTAGTCTCAGAGATCCTTCTCTATTTATATATCGGAGAAATGGAGACATAATTTTGTTATTACTCTATGTTGATGACATTGCTGTG
Source organism: Sinapis alba (assembly GCA_012274485.2). Classification (NCBI taxonomy): domain Eukaryota; kingdom Viridiplantae; phylum Streptophyta; class Magnoliopsida; order Brassicales; family Brassicaceae; genus Sinapis; species Sinapis alba. Next base: position 38,407 of record MU107216.1, on the reverse strand, counting down.
ACAGGAAGCAACACTGGACTCATAGGAAATCTCCTTACTGCTCTGAATAGTGAATTCAAAATGAAAGACTTGGAACAGTTTCATTACTTCCTTGGTCTTCAAGCTCACTTCAACTCAAATAGAATGTTTCTGAATCAAGAAAAGTACGCAGAAGACCTTCTTCATATATCCTGGATGTCAGACTGCACACAAGTAGCAACTCCACTGCCTCTACAACTGAATAGAGTTCCTGAGAACTTGAATCCATTCCCGCAGCCAACTTATTTCCGGAGTTTAGCGGGTAAGTTGCAGTATCTAACTCTGACAAGGCCGGATCTCCAGTTTGCAGTAAATTATATATGCCAAAAGATGCATGCTCCAACAGAGACTGATTTTCATCTTCTCAAGCGTGTACTGAGATATCTCCGAGGAACAACCAGCTGCGGCATTTCCTTCAACTCTCAGACGGATACAAAAGTTAGAGCTTATAGTGATAGTGATTGGCGGGGATGTCCTGACACCAGAAAATCTACATGTGGCTTATGTACTTTCTTGGGGTCCAACATCATATCCTGGTCGGGGCAAAAACAAGAGTCTGTCTCCAGAAGTTCTACAGAAGCAGAGTATCGTACTCTATCAGACACTGCAGCAGAAGTTGTTTGGCTTACCAATCTTATGAGTGAAATCGGAATTCCCCATTCATCACCACCGGAACTATTCTGTGACAACCTCTCGGCGGTATATCTCTCTGCAACACCAGCTATGCACAATAGATCAAAACACTTCGAGGTTGATTTTCATTTTCTTCGTGAGAAGGTAGCTATGGGAAAGCTAATTGTTCATCACATTCCGGGACAGCTGCAGGTAGTAGATATTTTTACAAAATCACTACCTAGTCGCACGTTTCAGGAACTTCGTTTCAAACTTGGTGTGGTCTGCTCTCCCACACAAAGTTTGAGGGGGCATGTAGACAGAAGTGACAATGTCAAGAAGACATGAAAACCAAAAGAGAAAACAGAAACAGAGAAGTACTCTATTTCTGAGACAGAGAAGAAGAACACAATCATGGGCTTAAGAGGAAGTCTGGAAACAGACAAAGCTCCAAGGGCTGAGACCAGTTTCACTAAACACGGAATGGACTTGCGAGAAGAGGAACAAAAGCCCATTCAGACCCAGAAACCTTCAACGGCTACATCAAGAGAAAACAGAGAAAAACACAGGCATGGTGGTCCTGCAAAGTACAACACAGAGCATCCAATGGCAGTGAGGAATCGCTTTCAACTACTGGAATTAAATGAAGAAAAGTGGTCCTAGTTTCTAGCATGGAGCTCGGCTAGGGTTTTAGATTATTAGTATAAATATCGTTCTTACAAATTGTAACAAGTTAAGCAAAAGAAATGAAATGAAAGAGCTTCAGTTTATCTTCTTCTCTGTTCAAGCTTAAAAGCTTCCCTCTGCTTTCACTTTCGCCGTGTTTCTAGCCTCCCAGAAGTAGATTAAATGGGACGCAGGGAGATACGTCGCAAAAAATTGAGCCATTGGAAACTTCTCGTGGATTCTACTGATTTCATTGCCACTCCTGATGTGGTGCTACATTTTTCGTGGATCATGCGTGCAGCATTGTTCGGAGGATGATTTTATATAAGGTGACAAACAAAAGGAGTTGGAACGATAGCTCTTCCTATTAAAGGAGTAAAGAAGCAATTTTAATGAGAAAGAGTGATTGTAAGCCGATTTTACCTAAGAGAAATGAAGAGGTTGAAGAAACGTATGGATTGCTCCGATGAAGATGAAGTGGAGTCGTCAGCCTAAGTGATTGGGCCAAGAAACTGTCAAAAACATGGGCCAAATACAAGTTATAAGAATTCATGATGGGTGGTATTTTAAGTGGACTAAAATAAATTGTTATATGACAAATTGATGCTCTGTGATTAGATGATTATTTTTGAGGACGTGGACAACCTCACCATTAAGCATAATGAATTTTTAGTATTGTAAGATTTATTGATAATAGCAACCCACAAAGATGTAAGAATGTATTTTTATCCTAAAATTATATTAAGTTTCAATTAGGTGTCAAAATATTTTAAAATGTGTTTTTTTATAATAATATTTTTTTATAGTCAAAATTTTATTGAGTGATACTTTCGTCTAAAGTGTATCTTTTTATTTTTTTAAAAAAAAATTCATAAGAGATTTTCAAAATATTTAAAGATATGTTTTCATCTTAAAAATTACATAAGTTTTAAAGAAATATTTTTTGTTCATTTTTATATCTAATTTATATACATTTAAAAACATAGATTTTGTCTTAAAATATTTGAGTAGTTCGGTTATTAGGTAATTAAATTATTTATGATATAATATAATTAAGAATTTAAAATATGGTTTCAAATTGTACTTTATATATGGATTCAAATTAAAAATTTTAAGATTTATTTTTGAATTTAGTTTAGGAGTCACAAAGTTGTGTGTGTCACCACTGTCTACCAACACTACCACAGCTACGCCTTGCAATCTTCCCCGCAACTTGATTGTAGTTTGTGAATCAATGCCTAAGCAAGCATTGAGAGAAATCTCCATTGAACTGTGGTGTTAGAGCATCTTGTACACAGTCTTCTTTTATCTCCTCTTCCTCGTTATACGTATCTTGTAACACTTCCACTTCTAAACCATCAATTAGCATTAGAATTTGCAGCTCTGGATTGGCACACACGTGACCACGGACCAGCTCGTCTTACACTTTAAACAAAGCTTTAGCCTCTTCAACTCAGCTAATTCAGCTTGTGACAAATGTAATCGCGGTCTCTGCGGTAAGTTCTTGTGCATCTCAGCATGCTTACTCTTATCGTCCATGTTCATTGGCAACGGACAATGCGGTAACTGATTTTGTTTTTGCTGTTGCGGAATATAATTGTTGGTCTGATCATGCTATCTTAAATGTGATCTTTCTCCCATCACTTGACAGAATGTACTTTTTTCCATCTTGACAACCGCGGCAATGTGATTTCATAAGCCTTTTAGCTCCTTCATCTTAATAACCTCATGCATTTCGGGTTTCAGTCCTGTGGAAAATTTGCTGATTAAATTAGGCTCGTCTATTCCCTTGACTTGATTGATCAACTCTTCAGACTCATGTATGTATTGGCAAACTGAACCAGTTTGCCTCAAAGCACACAGTCTGTTTCAAGAGAAGAGAGAAAATAGAGAAGAAAGAGATCAGAGAAGACTTTGTGCTTAGTTGTTCAAATACTTGCAGAGGTAAGAATCCATGTGTCCTTTGATCGATACTCCCAAGGTAAAGCATGCACTTTTATTTTATGCAAAGAAATGAGATCAGTAGAGGGGCGAGTCAGGCTAGTATTTGCTAAGTTGTTGGTAGAATGAATTTGGTTGTTATACTAGGATAGGGTACATACAGTTTCTCTGTTATTGACTTAATTTTTTTTTAATTATCTATATAATATAAAAGGAAAAAGATTAAATCTTTTTTATTAAAAAAATCATTTTAAAATGTGAAATAAAATACCAGCTTTTATAATGAATATTACATTTATAGATTTGTGATGGAAAAACTTAAATATGTTTCTTATCTAAAACTATTTTGAATTTTTACTTTAAATTTTACTATACATATAATTTTGTATATTATTATCTTTGTAATGCATAAGTAATAAAAATTACTTACCACTAATTGTATTTTATTTTCTTGTTATATAACAGGCAATGGAAAATTTTAAATTTCTTTTTACTTAAAACATTTATTTTTAAATGCACAAAATCATTTATGACATAAATCCGATCATTGACGACACAATTTCCTTAAATATATATTTTGTAATAGTCATTATTGCTAAGTATATTTTGTTTGGTTATTGATATAAGTTGATTCTTGGTTTAATTTTTTAGCTAAATAAAATAAAATAAAATATAAAAATCTGTCAACTAATCAAATTAAAACAATTAATTAGAGAGTTCTCATATAAGTGCCACATCATCAAAAATTATTTAAATGATTTTTCAATTAATATATAAAAAGATATGTTCTTTCAATGATATTTAGTAATTTTCAATGGGTTTTGGTGATTGTTGTGAAATTTATTAGGCTTTTAAAGTTTTTTTATACTGACCCAGGAGTTTATAGGGTTTCTTTGTATTTTGCGATGGGAAGTTGAGTGTCGTTGCCTCTTCAGATCTATCTCACCACAAGCGCACATCTGATACATTAATCCAGCCATTAACGTGGTTTCGACTTCTCCACCCATTCGTTCACATTTAATCGGCCTCAGCATCCTCCAGGGTAACTGATCAAAGCTCCGCCTATAAATGAGTTTGTTTCCCGTGTGTACAGCCTCACCATTACGAAATCAGAAAGGTGAGGATTATATGGAAAATCATCCATATTCGAAACTTTGTTGTTGTCAAATAGTACACTTATCCAAGGATCCGTCAATGCTACATGCAAGAAGTTTTTACGTTATTGGATGTTTGAATAAAACAGAAGTTCCTTTTATGAAGATTGTATTTTAACATGTTCTGAGAAGTAAGATCAAAGCTCGCTGAATACACCAGAGAGATGCAACAGACTATGAATTATCTGGGAGTGATTATTGGGAATATCGTAGGAGTGTCAAAATGGGTAAATCAACCCAAACCAAACCATATCCAAATGGTTTTAAGCTTATATGGGTAATGGATAAAACCAATCCATTTATTAAATGGATTGGATCAACCCATAACTCATTTAAATTAATGAGTTAATGGTTTTAATGGTTTAACTCATGAACAATAGTTTCATAGTTTAAATGGTTATTGTGTGTTATTAAAAACAAAAATAATTATTAAGTAAAAAATATTATTTTTGGCTGAAAATAAAAATATTATTTAGACTTAGATAACACACTGGAAAATACAATTTGACAATTTAGTAGAAGAAAAATAATTTTATAATTTTAGTGAGAATTACTAAATTTAACAATTTGGTGGGAAAACACAATTTTTGCAGTTTTGACGAAAAAACTTAATTTTATGGTTTCAGCTGAAAATTTTCTTTTTACGGTTATGGCCGAAAAACGACTGTGAGCAGAAAAACACGATTTCACTGTTTTGGCAAAAAAAAATTTTATGGTATTGACGGGAAAACATAATTTTACAGTTTTGACGAAAAAACATGATTTTACGGTTTTGGCGAGAAAACACAATTTTATGGTTTTATGGAAAAATCTTGTTTTACGGTTTTGGCGTCGGGTTTTGGTGGGGTGCAGTTTTGGTGGAAAAACACAATTTGGCTTTGATTGGTAGCTATGCGGAATGGCGGAATGGCGTGTGAAACGCGATTCCGCAAGTATTTTACCAATCAATAAAATCTTGCGGAATGAAAAAAAAACACAAACGCTTATTTTTTCCGCAGCTTAGCTATTATTTCCGCGATTCCGCGATTAAGCGATGGTTACCAATCATAGCCTTTGCAGTTTTGGCAGAAAAACATGATTTAACGGTTTTGGTAGGAAAACACAATTTTACGGTTTTGGCGGAAAACACAATTTACGGTTTTGGCAAGAAAACACAGTTTTACGGTTTTGGCGGGAAACTCAATTTGCAGTTTTGGCAGAAAAATATAATTTTACAGTTTTGGTGGGAAAATTTGATTTTACGATTTTGGCAGGAAATTTTGATTTTACTATTTTGGCGGGAAAATTTTATTTTGCGGTTTTGGCGGGAAAACACAATTTTACTGTTGGGAAAATTGCCAAAACCAACCTAAAACTTGAATTCAAATGCAAAAGTGTACCCAAACATCAATCAAATGCAAAAGTAACCTAAAAGGGTAGTGAGATTACAACAAGCCCCTTATGACAAAAAAAAAACTGTATGCGTTTTTACTTTCATAGCCTATTTAAGTCTTCCGTGTTTTTTAAGTCTTCTACGATTTTGTAAGTCTTCTGAGAAGACTTACATGTAAGTCTTCTCGTTTAGTAAATCTTAAAAATAATTAATAAATTACATAAAAAATATTTTGATGTGGGAAAATTCTAAATCATGTAATAATAAACATTTGTAAATGATATAAAATAAAATCTAGTAAAATTGAATTGTTTTCAACATAGATGAGTGAATGTATCATCTCATGATATTCTTTGGTCTAGGGTTAGGAAACATATGTTCTAGTATTGTATGTATCTTTAGGGTTAGATTTTGGAAGCCTAACTAATTTTTTTGAAAATTCATTTTTTACATATACTCCCTCCGTTTCAGATTAAGTGTCATTGTAGAGTAAAATTTTCGTTCCAAAATAATATATTTTTCTATTGGTTGAAATGTGACATCACGCTCTGTAGGATTTGAACCTACGACATTGGGTTTTGGAGACCCACGTTCTACCGAACTGAACTAAGAGCGCTTTTCTTGTTTTTTCTAAAAAACTGTTGTGTTTTTATTTTGGAAATATGCAAAATTAAATGTTTTATTAATCTGTGTGTCCAAGTCTAAAACGACAACTAAAATGAAACGGAGAGAGTGTTTGTTTAGTTTTGTGTATATTAAACAGTTTTAGAGTTGATTTTAAGTTTAGTGTAGGGTTTACTGATATTTAGTTTGTCTTTTTGTTTAGGGTATTGGAAGACTTAAGTCTCTTAAACATATTACGCTAGAAGACTTAAATGTAAGTCTTCTCGACGTATTAGGGTGTAAGAGACTTCCCCGTAAGTCTTCTCGCTTGTTTTTTGCCAGAAGACTTACCCGTAAGTCTTCTATGCTTAACCGGTTGTGAATTTTACCAATTTACAGTTAACCTAACAGGATGTTTTACCGGACATATAAATACCAATTTTTTACTTTTTTTAATTAATTCACTATTTGCTGGTAAACCACGGAACCCTAGCCGTTTCTCTCTAAAACCGATACCGAAGACGATTTCCGCCGTTTCTCGTTTTCCGTCGTTTTCACCGCGCTAATCTCTTTCTTTCATCGAATATATTTTATCTTTCATGTCAGAATAGTATTTCTGGAGATTAAACTAACCCGCTTCCTTTTTTTTTCAGATCCGAAACCGTTCGTGTTCTGTTATTGTTATCGTTGAGCTCCGCTGCCGGTAAGTTCTTACTCTTTGGTGTCGAGTCCAGGTTTTGACTTAAGGCGAACCTTTACGAAGTTTCGCCGCCGTTAAACCATAAACGTGATAGTCTGACTTCTTATTTTACTTCGAGTTTTGCAGATCTGCTAACCGCTGCTGTCGTGCCGATCCTAACTTCACCGCTTTAGCTTCCGACTGTAAGTTCTTCAATATGTTCGTCTAGACTTTGTGGAAGTCTTCGAGGAAGTCTTCGAGTAGGCTTCTCGGAGAAAATTACTGGAAGACTTCGTAGAAGACTTCCAGTAATTGTGTTTGGTTTGTGATTGAGATGTTGGTTTTTAATTGTTTTGCAGACTGAAAAATTGGTTCACTAGAACTCCCGAAGAGGATATTTACCTTAGGGGAAGAGCTCTTTCCAATCAAAAGCATAGCATACCATACAGATGACTCCAAGTTGTTTTCTGCTGTAAGGGATGCTCTACATGATGATGAATACGAGGAGCTTAAGGAATCAAGATTGGGAGTCTTCCTAAAGTTCAAGGAGATGGATTTTGGTTGGACATCAAGGCTGGTTCATTACATGCTCTGTTTCCAGCTCAACATCAAGAAAAAGTATGAGCTTTGGAGTCTGGTTGGTGCATATCCGGTGAGGTTTTTACTGATAGAGTTTGAACAACTCACTGGTCTCAACTGCGAGTACATCGAGCACCTTGAAAATCCTAGATGTGAGGTTACAAATGAGATGGCCAGTTTCTGGGAGCGGATTGGTGTTTCTGTTGATGCTGGTCCAAGTTCGGAGCAGATAATAAGAGCACTTAAGAGATGCCAAGAGTGGTCTCGGGATGATCGCATGCGTCTAGGATACCTAGCTATCTTCTCTGGATTCATTGAAGGGAGGAAGTACTCAAGCGCAACACGAGCTAGTCTTGCAAGGCTCGTCATGGATTTGGAGAGATTCGAGAATTATCCATGGGGGAGAGTGGCTTTTAAGGTGCTGATGGACTCTTTGAGGGCAAAAGATTTCACGAAGTCGTATACTGTCGATGGGTTCATACAAGTTCTCCAGGTGTGGATCTACCATGCTTTACCCGAATTGAGTGCTAATTATGGGAATCCCTTACCAAACAGACCGTCTCCACCGTTGCTGGCATTCAAGGGTGGCAAATGACGCAAATTTTTTAAAGACGATATCAGCAGACATGTAATTTCCCAAAATAGTACGACTTATATGTAAGTCATCTACAAAAAATTGACCAGAAGACTTAACTTAGTTTTCCCGTAAATCTTCTGGCTAGAAGACTTTCGAGTTAAGTCTTCCTTATGTGAAGGACTTAACTTAGTCTTCCCGTAAGTCTTCCAGAAGACTTAACTCGAAAGTCTACTAGCCAGAAGACTTACGGGAAGACTTAGTTAAGTCTTCCTGTAAGTCTTCTGGTCATTTTTTTAATAAATGACTTATATATAAGTCTTCTATTGTTCTAATACGTCAAATATCTAACTTGATATCTTTATATAATGCAGACTCGCGTGATCAACTATGTTGAAAGGAACATCGAAGAAATGTTTCCAAAATGGGATAATGATAGAGAGGATGTGTCTGTCGAGAACATTATTCAAGTCATGTTTAATGCTCCGACCATGAATTGCTGGGAAGACGAGGGTATATACCCGTGGACCAATCCAAAGACGCACGTTGTGTACGTGAAGGAAGAGAGTTCTGTGAAGAGTCTTGTTGTGAGAGAAGAAGATATTGAGAGACCTTCAAAGAGAGCTCGTATAGAGGCACCTGCAGAGCCTCGTTTGGAGGATATTCCAGATGCTCGTTCGGGGGCTATTCCAGATGTTCGTTCAGAGGGTTCTATTCCTGTGAGTGGGGTTGACAAAGCATACATTAAAAAATGTTTCAAGGACCTCACAGATGTCATGAGGGATGGGTTTGGGACGTGCCCTAAGGAGATGAAGCTTCTTAGAAATAGGATGGATGTTGTGGAGAAGAAGCTGGGAATCACCGGAAAAGAGAGCTCCTCTGATGATCTTCAACAGACTATCTCAAGTCTGCCTAAAAGGAGGCTCGAACACGGGGTTAGTTCCGAAACCATGCTCCCTTTAGGAAAAATAATAGGAAACTTGGCTGAAAACTTCGTCTGTATTGCAGAGTGAAAGTGTGAATGGGACGAAAGCAAGACAGGATGAAGAACCGAGTTTATCCAAAACCCTGAGTGTTGAAGCCAAAGAGAAGGAAGTAAAAGAGGGCAAAGAGAAGGAGTTGAAAGAGAAGGCCAATAAGGGCTTAGAGAAGGCCTTAGCGAAGGCGAAAGAGGCTAAAGTCAATGAGGCTAAAGCCAATGAGGCTAAAGCCAAAGAGGCTAAAGCCAAAGAGGCTAAAGCCAAAGAGGCTAAAGCCAAAGAGGCTAAAGCCAAAGAGGCTAAAGCCAAAGAGGCTAAAGCCAAAGAAAAGGAGGCTAAAACCAAGGAAAAGGAGGCCAAGGAAAAGGAGGCCAAGGAAAAGGAGGCCAAGGAAAAGGTGGAAAAGGAGACCAAACTGGCCGCAGAGGCCTGGCTCAGAGAGGCCAAACTGGAGGAAAAGGCCAAAGCCAAAGAGGTTGCTGATAAAGCCAAAGAACCTGATGAGAGTGTTGAAGCTAGTGTTGTCTTAATGGGCAAAGACGAAGACACTGTATCAGATGTAAAGCTACAGGAGGCTAGGAGGCTTGCAAAGAAGGATTCTGCTTTGGCAGCTATCCGGGGAAGGAGTGAACGAGATAGGAAGATTGCTCCCTCACATCAATCTCCTTTTCAGGGGAATAGCACAGCCAAATTGATCATCCCAAACACTAAGGTTGGTCATGGCTATGATCCTTTTGCACTCCCGGACAAGCAGTTGACCAAGACGCTTATGGTACACGTGAAAAAGATCCGTAAGTGATACTTTTGTTGTTTAAGCCTATACAACAGAAGACTTATCTACATTTTATGTTTGCAGAAATTGGAGAAAATCTTTTGATCGCAAACCGAAGCGCTGTCTAAGTTATTGGTATCAAGTAATCCGAACCCCCCTAGCATGGCTCATGGATACGGTAAGTCTTCTGGATTAGTCTTCTGGATAAGTCTTCTGCGTAGTCGTCTTAATAGAAGACTTTCCAGAAGACTTACAGGTAAGTCTTCTATNGACTTTCCAGAAGACTTACCTGTAAGTCTTTTGCGTAGTCGTCTTAATAGAAGACTTATCAGTAAGTCTATTGGGACGACTACGCAAAAGACTTATAGGTAAGTCTTCTGGAAAGTCTTCTGTGAAGTCGTCCCAATAGAAGACTTACCTGTAAGTCTTCTATAAAGTCTTCTGTGAAGTCGTCCCAATAGAAGACTTACCTGTAAGTCTTCTGGAAAGTCTTGTAACTTCTTTTGTTTTTTGGTTGCAGCATATGGATGCTTATATCAATGTTCTAAGGCTTCGGCAGCAAAACAACCCAAATCATTTTAGGAGCGAAAGAATCTGCTTCCTAGATCATCTGTTTTCACGGATGTGGAGGGACAAGTACGGGGAATTTAAGAGCTCGGTGCTCGATCACAACGGTTTAGGAAGAAGGCTGCCTGGCGGGTCGTGGGATCTTTATGCAGGTATAGTACCAACATTTTGCGCTACTAATAAGACTTGGGGTGTAGATATTGATGAGATATATGCGCCTGTGAACTTCTAAAACGATCATTGGATTGCTATCTGGATATCGATCCCTAAGAGGCACATAGTTGTCTGGGACAGCATTGTGAAACAAATATCAAAAGCACAACTGGATGAGATAATGGAGCCTTTTCTCACAATGGTCCCTTATTTACTTGTTGAGTGCGCTTCCACCGACGAAGAGCGTATCAAGTACTCACTGGAGCCATTCACGTATGAGAGACCGACAGTTGAAGTACCACAGTGCATAGCTGGTGATTGTGGTGTGTACGCCTTGAAGTACATGGAGTGTCATGCTCTTGGGTACACTTCGTTTCCTGCTGCCTTTTGTGAGAAGAACGTGAAGCATATCCGGGAGAAGATGGCGCATGATATATTTCACGAGACCCCTGGCTTCGAAAGCATCGAAGATAAGACGTCCTATTATAACAACTTGGATACGTATGGATGACTTTGTACCCTTATTTGTTTGTATGTAATTATTTATTCCCTTATTTGTTTGTAATGACGTAGGCTTAGATTTATATGTAATTATTTGTTTGCAATGACTTTGTTGTAATGAACGATTTCTGTTGAATAGAAGACTTAACAGAAGACTTAATAGAAGACTTAATAGAATAGAAGACTTAACAGAAGACTTAACAAAAGACTCAATAGAATACTTAATAGAATACTTAATAGAATAAAAGTCTAAACAGAAGACTTAATAGAAGACTTAACAAAAGAGTTTCACCGAAGACTTAATAAATAACATAAGACTTAATAGAATAGAAGACTTAACAAAAGACTTTCACGAGTCTTCTCACCAGAAGACTTAACAGAATAGAAGTCTAAACAAAAGACTTAACAGAAGACTTTCACGGAAGTCTTCTCACCAGAAGACTTAACAGAAGACTTTCACGGAAGTTTTCTTACCCGATCAGTTGGTGCAATGTGGGCGCTTATGACCAGTTTCTTGGCAGTTTGAGCACCTATACTCCCTGTGTAGCTTCCAGGATTTGCGTCCTTTAAACCTGGATAGCTCCAACCAAGATTGCCATCTAGACTTTTTTTTGCCTTGCTGGACCACGCTTTTGTTCTGGAGGAAGGCATTTCCGTGCCTCAACTTCTCCAACACAAGGATATATATTCTGTGAGTATCCTGAGAACAAAAATTCCTTTGAGTAATACAAACTAACGAGGGTGGCGACATCCACACCAGAAAATGTTGCAGCTGCTATAGCATGAGGACAAGGTATATGCTCAATTGCAAAGACACTACAATCACATGTTCCATGTTCCAAATCAACAACACAGTCCCGTTTACCACCTTTCACAACGAACCGCCATCTATCAATTGGTTGGACACTCATCGGAGCTGCTGTTTCTGAACGAACCGCCAATAAGACTTCATCTCCCCGACTATGTTGAGTTGTGAGGGTCAAAGCATCTTCTCTCCTTTTTCAATACCACCTTCCTAGTTTCTCCCTTATAAACTCCAAAAGGAATGGTATTGGAAATCCTCTAGCTCGTTTGAGTGCGGAATTAATTGACTCAGCAATGTTGCTCGTTTTTATGTTGTACCTTTCTCCTACACAATGAACCCGTGACCATAAAGACGCGTCAGCTTCCTCCAAATATGTTGCAAGATCAGGGTTTGCACTCCGTATCTCCTCCATGTACCGGTTAAAATCATAATGAGTATGAGCATATGCAGCACCTTTAACAAAATACAAGAGATGCTTTCCCTTATACTTTTGGACAATATTCTGTTGCAAGTGATAATAACAGATGCCTCGAGTCGCCCAAGGAAACACCTTATCACATGCATATTGAATTGATGTGTGCCGGTCCGAGACTATCACCATGGGATATTCATCAGTAATACAACTCCTCAATTTTTCGAAAAACCATTCCCAAGATTCATTGTTTTCAGCATCAACGATTCCAAATGCCAATGGAAATATCTGAAAATTACCATCTTGTGCAGCTGCAACTAACATAACACCTCCATACTTTCCACTTAGGTGAGTTCCATCCACCATGATTACCCTTCTCTGACACTGATACCCAACTATAGAAGCTCCAAAGGATATAAATAGATACTTAAATCTACTCTTAGAATCAAGCTCTATACTTGTGATAGAACCCGGATTTGCTAACGAGAGTTGCTCCAAATATGAAGGAAGCCGCTCATACCCATCTTCTACTGAACCTCTCACCAATTCTTGAGCATGTAACAATGCTCGGTATGAAGTGATGTAATCTAGATTCATGCCAAACATCTTTTTCATTGCATCTTTGATATGCTGCGGAGTTAACCCATCAATGATTCCAACACGATCTAAGAAAAGACTAGCAATATACTTCGGAGCACTTTGTTTCCGCTGAGATATCCGGTCTGTCACCGAACATGTATGGTCTTTCACATACTTGGTTACCCAAAAAGTGTTCGCTCCATGTTTCACACTTGCTCTAAGCTTCCATGCACACCCATTAACACGACATTTTGCCACAAGTAGATTTTTTGTTTTCTTGTATATTCTGTAGGAGAACCTCTTCTTCACCGCTGTCAACCGCAACTCTGAAACCAATGCATCCTTACTAACAAAACTCTGGTTGACATAGATATTGTCGTTGATACCAGTGCATCCTTCCCTATCATATGCCTCTTTCAATTCCTCAAACCCATATCATCTTCTTCTACCTCTTCCTCGTCTTTAACTTTTCCAAAAACACTGTAATCTTCAGCATCGTCAACTTCTTCATCAAAATAAGGGATATCAGCATTCTTATCCCTACCATCTTCTCTATCTTCAGGCAAGTTATCATCATATTCTTCCCCGGCTTCATATTCTTCCCCGGCTTCATATTCTTCCCTTTCATTACTCTCTTCAGCTTCAACTTCAGCTTCACGCTCAGCTTCAGATTCAGCTTCATTACGATCTTCAGCTTCTTTGTTTCCAAATTTGCCTCGGCTTGATACAAAAAGACGTACATAATGCGTTTTAATTATCTCGATCAAGTTCCAAAATTGTCTATCACTTGTAACATGAATAGGAGGGAAGGATGCTGGAGCCATCTGTTGCATCATTGCTTCTGGTAGTGAGTAGGTCAACTCCACAACCTTTGTGTTCATGTCTAGGTTATAATCTTCTTGAGCCATTTGAACAAGTTCCTCATGTGTAGAACCTTCGGTCAAAAAGAACATTCTCGCTCCTTTGACATAATCAACCACAAATTCCCAAGAATGATCTTTCACCAACCACTCTCCATAGACTACCGGTAACTGGCGCATCATCTGAAAAAAATATAATTAAAATACATTAGATAACATAGAACATCAATATAATCTTCTATCATTAGCTAAAAACCATAATGTTGATAGGGAACCTCATAATAACCACATATTAAGGTACAAATTTCATTTAGTAGCCTTAGTATTTGGTTAATATAAGAAGAAAATATTTAAAAGTCTATATGTTTAGAGAAAATGAAAGTTTATTAAAAATCGACTTAGAAGACTTCCTGGAAGTCTTCGCAAGAAGACTAACGGGTATGTCTTCCGGAGAGGTCACTTTGCAATTAGAAATTTACAATGGAAGACTTCGAGATAAGTCTTCTACATCAGACCTCTCGGGAAGTCTCTCTTTGATTTTTAAAAAAAAATCGAAATGCCGGAGAAGACAAGTAAGTCTTCTAGGAAAAAAGGTTTGTTTGCAATTGACCGAATTGTGTCAGAAAGTGGACTTTCTCAGAAAACTTATTCTTCTGGGTACTATTCAACGAAAGTCTTCTCAACTTTCAAAATTAAGTCTTCGAACCGTTGGTGTAAGTCTGCTTAGGTTACTCTTGCAATTAACAATAAAAACTTAAAATAAGTCATTTCAACCAGAAGATTTACAGGGAAGTCTTCCGACAGAAGACTTATGAATAAGTCTTCTGTCGTAAGTCTTTCTTGACCAGAATCCCGGAATAAAACTCCAAAAGACTTATTAGTAAGTCTTCTGTCGGAAGACTTCCCTGTAAGTCTTCTGGTTGAAATGACTTATTTTAAGTTTTTATTGTTAATTGCAAAAGTAACCTAAGCAGACTTACACCAACGGTTCGAAGACTTAATTTTGAAATTTGAGAAGACTTTCGTTGAATCGTACCCATAAGACTTACTTGTAAGTCTTCTGAGAAAGTCAAATTTCTGACACAATTTGGTCAATTGCAAAAACAAACCTGTTTTTCTAGAAGACTTACTTGTAAGTCTTCGCGTTTTTTTTTGTTAACAAAGAAATGTTGGGAGACTTCTAGGAAGTCTTCCCACTTCCATATGACTCGTTTGAAAAAGACACCAAGAAAGTCAATTGCAAAAACTAACATGTTCTTTGACCATAAGACTTTCATATAAGTCTTCTCCAACTAGAAGACTTATATGGAGGTCTTCAGGACGAAAAAATCTGGGTAAAAAAATCGATTTCATACCTTTACAACTGAGATAACTTGTGTAGCTTCTCCAATACCACAGAAAACGACCAACTTGAGCGACCCACTCGTTAATGACCAAGAACCATGGGCGCCCCACTCGTTAAATGCCTCTATGAACCTTACAAAATTTTGAATCAAAATCTTCTGTATTTTTGGATGAATAAAGAGAGAAAGTGAAAGAGATAAAGTTTTTTAAGCATTACAAATGAAAAAAGAAAGTCAAAATCTATTTTTAGAAGTATTAAAAGCTTCAAATTGGTTGTTCATGGTGGTTGGTGTATTGAAGTCAATGGTAATATTGTAAATACTTGATGAAGATGAGGCTGATATGGTAATACACACATTTTCGAGAAAAAAAAAAAATTAAATTAATAGCATTTTCGTAAATTATCCGAAATTCTAGGGTGACAAGGGAAAATCGAAATTTCAAAAAAAATCAGGGGTTGGTTTTGCAATTATCTTCAAGTTTTGAGTCATTTTTGCAAAAAACCCTTTACTGTTTTGGCGGGAAAACACGATTTTACGGTTTTGGCGAGAAAACACAACTTTACGGTTTTGGCGGGAAAACACAATTTTGCAGTTTTGGCGGGAAATCACGATTTTACGATTTTAGCGGGAAAACATTATTTTGCAATTTGGCGGGAAACTACGATTTAACGATTTTGATGAAATTTTTTTTTATATAATTTTGGTGAATAACTTGATTTTATGGCCTTGATAAAAAAATTTATTAAATTTGGCTCATTAATATTAATAAACCAACAAAAGAAAAAAATATAAATATATGTATATGAGAAATTGAGTGTTAACAAAAATATATGTATGACAATTAGGTTAAATTTAGTTTATTATAATTTAATCATATATACGAGAAAATAAATAAAGTTTGGTATAAAATTGGTTTAAGTTTTTCGTTTAATTATTTTTTGTTTCTTTTTTTTATTTAAGTTTTTGTTTGTTATAAATTTTTATTGGTTTGATTATGAATAACTCACTACCCTTTACAATCCAAACATTTTGACCTAATCCATTAAGTTCATTAACCCATTTTATCCATTAATCCATTTGTATCCAATTTTTTTATCCATTAAGATTCATGGTTTAGATTGATTTGGATTGACCCATTAATTTTTATCCATTTTGACATCCCAAGGAATATGCAAGAAAGCTCTCTCCGATTCGATGTCAATATCTCAATCTGGGCAAGCTAAGTTTGGTACTAAGGTCAACAAGTTTCTTTGTTTGTCAGTGTAGATTCAGAGTCTAACTAGTGAATGGATATGACCAACTCATTATATTTTTTATCCTACTATAAATGGTTGATGGTTTAAGTTTGGACAATTCTCTTAAATAACACTGTTTTAAGTTTTTATCACAAAAATAACATTCAAGAAAAAAAAATGACAAAAATAGCTTTTTATTTTTAAAAATAAAATATTTAAACATAGTAATATAAATGTATATTTACCTCTTTAATGAAACATTTTGGTTATTTTCTTCATTGTGTGGTATTTTGTGACAAAAACTTTTTATAGCTATTCTAGGATATTTCTCTTTAAGTTTTTGTTGGTTCACTGGTGGGAATTAAGAATTTAAATGTGTTTTCAGCTTTCGTGACAAAAGAAAAAAAATGTGTTTTCATCAATCAGCTGGAAAATTGACCATGATATATCATGCATTTCTCTAGAACTATGGCCAAGCCAACCATAACGTTGCAGTGAAGAAAAAGGACTGGTTGATAACCAGTACTGTAAAGATTGAGAAAATGGTTATGAAAGTAGTCTCTGAAATCCCAAATCAGTATGAGCAGTACCACAGAGGAAAACCAAGCTTCAAGGCATTTTTTTTTGCTGGTCAGGTATACCAGATACGACCAGCCTTTATTTTATAAATTATAACTCGAAAATCAGTTTTGGCTCTTGTTGTTACGGAATGACCGTCGATCGATGGCAATAATCTTGCGTCGATCGATTGTCTCTCGAGTTCACTAAATTAACTGAATCAACTCTCATTTGATTCTAGCAACCTAGCGCAACATTATTAATTCTGATAGTAGACCATGCTCTCGCTTGCGCCTAACTATCTTATGAATATGGTTCTAGTTAGCTACTCTAGAACACAAGCAATAAACATGATTCTATTGATAGATCTAATAATCATCCTAGCAATTCTATTGTTTGGCTAATCCATCAATGTCATTAATAAACTCTAAACCTAACAAGCAATCTACTCATACATGATCTTTTTTCACATAAATCATAGATGAATATAATATATATAATATAAAGAACCAAATGTGTTCCAAGAGGACTATGAAGGAGTTCCTCCATTTTCTCCTAACCCTAGAACAATATATAGAATAAAACGTAGTAAGTTATTGCTTAGCCGTCAACAATGGCTTTTCTCCTAACCCTAGAACAATATATAGATTTAATTTTTTTCCTTTTATATTATATAGATAATTAAAATAAAGAAAAAATAATTGAAAATCATTTATATAACTTCTGCGTATCTGTCTCTCATAGAATAAATTTTAGATTAATTGTTTTATTTTGATTGGTTGATGGTTTATTTAATTCAGCTAAAATCAAAATAAAAAATCAACTTATATCAATAATCAAATAAATCATATTTAAAATAATTATTATCATAAATATGTATTTAATGAAATTTTGTCATCAATGCTGGAATTTTTGTCGTAAACTATTTTATGCATTTAGAAAATATTTTTTTAAAAAAAAAGATAGATTTAAAAACTTTCCTTGCATATTATATAGATAATAAAAATAAAATACAATTATGGTTATTAATTTTTATAAATTAAATAATATATATAATAATATAAAGTTTTATATATAATTTAATTTAAGTAAAAGAAAGTAGTTTTAGATAAGAAAAATTTTCAACTTTTCCATTTAAAAATCTATAAATGATTACACTTTTAAAAAGAATTGTTTAAGAAAAACAGATTTACATTTTTGGGAAAATTGCCAAAATTGACCTAAAATTTGATTTTAAATGCAAATCTAAATCCCTACTTGAATGAAATGCAAAAGTAACCCAAATCAAACAAAAAAAAACAGTGTAAAATTGCCAAAAGCCCCTTATGACCAAACAAAAAAAACAGTATCTTTTTACGAATTTAACCCCAGTAAGTCGTCTGCGCAATTTCTTAGATCTTCTGCGAGACGACTTTCTGGACGACTTCCTAGAAGTCGTTTGGAAATTTTCCTGGACGACTTCCTAGAAGTCGTCTGGAATTTTTCCTGGACGACTTCCAGGATGTCGTATGGAAGAGTAAGTTTTAAAAAT
Source organism: Sinapis alba (assembly GCA_012274485.2). NCBI lineage: Eukaryota > Viridiplantae > Streptophyta > Magnoliopsida > Brassicales > Brassicaceae > Sinapis > Sinapis alba. Next base: position 19,910 of record MU107216.1, on the reverse strand, counting down.
AATTTATAAATTTTTTGAAAAATATTTTGACAGGGGAAAAATGTTTATAATGTAATTATAAATATTTTTAAATGATATAAATTAAGATCTAGTTAAATTGAATTGATTTAAACCTAGATGAGATGAATGAAGTAAGTGATGGTATTAGTTGGTTAAGGGTTTGGTGACATATGTTGTAGTACTGTATGTACATTTAGGGGTAAGAGGTTGGAAGCTTAACTTTTCTCTTGGAAATTTTATATTTGAAGTATATGTGTTTATATTTGTGTATATTAAACACTTTTAAAGTTGATATTAAGTTTAACGAAGTGTTTAAATGTTATTTTGTTAGTTATTTGAGTTAGGTTTTATATTATAGGATTTTGGACGACTTCCTAGAAGTCGTCCAGTTTTTATTAGACGACTTACCCGGAAGTCGTCCAAACCGTACATAACTTTTACTTTTACCAAATTACATTTATCTAACCATTTTTTTTACCAAAAATATAAATAGTTATTTTTAACTGTTATTTTCACTGTTTACTAAGAAAAAAAAAGAAATCCTAGCCGTTTTCTCTCCAAGGCGATTTCGAAGGCGATTTTTCCGTCGAAACCGTAACAGTCTTCCGTTGACACCTCTAGCCATTTTTCGTCGATCTCACTACCGGTAACCTCGTTTCCGCCGTCGAATATCGTTTCTTCATCACGTCCGAGGAAGAGTAACCTAACCCTCTTCATTTTTTTCCAGATCTAAACGTTTGCGTTTCGTTGAATTTCCGCCGCCGATCTCACCACCGGTAAGTTCTTCCTCTTTGTTGTTGTTCAGTGTTTTGCTTAAGGCAAATCGTTTTCGCCGCCGTTAAACCCTAATTTTTATAGTCTTACCTCTTATCTCTCTTCTTGTTTTGCAGATTTGTAACCACTGTTGTCGTTGACGACCAATACTTCTTCGCCTCCGACTGTAAGTTCATCCATTTGTAGCCGTTCAATCTAGTTTGTTACTACAAACGTCAGATCTATAGGTTTAACACGATTTTCAGATCTGTAGGTTTAACACGATGTTCCAGAAGACTTCCTGGTAAGTCGTCTTGTTCCAGATGACTTCCAAGTAAGTCGTATTGTACCAGACGACTTTCAGATAAGTCGTCTAGTACCAGACGACTTATCTGAAAGTCTTCTTACCTAGACGACTTACAAAGAAGTCATCTACACACATCCTACCTAGACGACTTACCAGGAAGTCTTCTACCCCCTAAATTTACTAGTTTATAAATCTTTCTCTATTTGGTTTGGTTTGTGTTTGAGATGTTGGTTTTGATTGCTTTGCAGATTGAAAATGGATTTACCAGAACTCCCGAAGAGGTTATTTACCTTAGGGGAAGAGCCCGAACCAGTCAAAAGCATTTTGTATCATACTGATGATACAAAATTGTTTACTGCCATTAGGAGTGCTCTACATCCAGACGAATACCAGGAGCAGAGGGACTCAAAGTTGGGAGTCTTCCTCAAGTTCAATGAGCTGAATTTTGCTTGGGCATCAAGGGTGGTTCACTTTATGCTCTGTTTCAAGCTTGAGATCAAGAAAAAGCATGAGCTTTGGTGTCTTGTTGGTCCGTAACCGGTGAGGTTTTCTCTGATTGAGTTTGAACACCTCACTGGTCTCAACTGCGATTACGTTGAGAACCTCGAAAATCCGAGGTGTGAGGTTATGGAGGAGACGATTGCTTTCTGGCAACTTCTGGGTATTGGTATCGATGCTGGTCCTACAATGGAGCAGATAATAGCAACATGTAAGAGATGCTAAGAGTGGTCTCAGGATGATCGGATGCGGCTGGGATACCTAGCCATCTTCACAGCATTCATTGAAGGAAGAAAGTTCTCAACTGTAACCCGGGCTAGTCTTGCAAGGCTAGTGATAGATTTAGAAGAGTTTGAAAATTATCCATGGGGGAGAGTCGCGTTCAAGGTGCTGATGGACTCACTATGGAATAAAGATTTAACAAAATCTTATACTATTGATGGGTTTGTACAAGTGATCCAGGTGTGGGTGTACTATGCTCTGCCAGAATTCGGAGCTGAGTATGGTCATCCCGTACAAAACAAACCGTCTCCGCCTCTGCTGGCTTACAATGGTGGCAAAGGACGATTTTTTAAAGATGCCATCAGAAGACATGTAATTATATCAGAAGACTTATAACATACTATAGTTTGGTCTTTTGGTACGTCTTCTAGTCAGAAGACTTACCAGACGACTTAACTATAAGTCTTCTCACCAGACAACTTACAGACGACTTAACTATAAGTCGTATGTAAGTCGTCTGGTGAGAAGACTTATAGTTAAGTCGTCTGGTAAGTCGTTTGTAAGTCGTCTAAGTTTATATCTTGTTTTTTCTGCAGAGTGTAGTGCTGAATTTTGTGAAGAAGAAGGACATTAATGAAATGTGGCCAAAATGGGACCATGATGTAGAGGATAAGGCCGCAGACCACATTGTCGAAGTTATGTGGAATGAGAATCATCACTGGACCATGGAATGTTGGGAAGTCGTCCGTGCTACCTTGGGGTCCAATCAAAAGTCTGTATTCGTGTATGCGAAGAATGAAGAGGGTTATGTGAAGGAAGAGACTACTGTGAAGGAAGAGATACCTCAAAAGAAAGCTCGCAAAAAGACTGCTGTGAAGGTAGAAGAGTCTCCTCGAGAGGCAGAAGAGACTCCTCGAGAGGCAGGGAAGGCTCTTGTGGGTTGGATTACCCAAGAAGTTTTTGAAAATGGGATGAAGCAGATGGCTGATGCCATGAGGGATTGTTTTGGGATGATCCTTAGGGAGATCAAACATGTTGCCGATAGGGTCGAAGTTGTTGCCGAAAGGGTCGAAGCTCTGGAGCAGCTTGCCAAAAGCACCAAAGGGACTGCTTCTAATGAGGCTTCTCTCATCCCTTCTGAACTCCCTAAACGCATGGACGAATTCGGGGTTAGTACCTCTTCCAGAAAAAAATCCGGAAGAATTTCTAAGAAATATAGTAGAAAAAAAAATGATTTGCTTCTTTTGTAAATCAGAATGCATTTTTGGCTCAAATTTTATAAAATATTATGGTTCTTTGTTTTTCTCAATGTTCATTGCAATCTGGTGAGACGACTTACCAAATGACTTACTCGAGAAGACTTCCTGGAAGTCGTCTGGTAAGTTGTCTCATCAGACGACTTACGGGAAGCCGTCTGGTAAGTCGTCTGTTAAGTCGTCTAGTTAGTCGTCTGGCTTTTATTCTTTTGGGTTAAGATTTTAAGTCATCTTATTTGGTTCACTTGCAGAGTGAAAGTGTAAATGAGGAGAAAGGAGACCCGAGTGTGTCCAAAGAAGACACTGAGATGAAAGAGGCCGAAGAGGCCAGAGGGACCAAAGAGGTCGAAGAGGCCAATGCATCCAAAGAGGCCGAAGAGGCCAATGCAGCCAAAAAGGCCGAAGAGACCAAGACCAATGCAGCGAAAGAGGCCGAAGAGGCCAAGGCCAATGCAACCAAAGAGGCCGAAGAGGTCATTGCAGTCAAAGAGGCCGGAGATACCAAGGCAGCCAAAGCAGCTAAAGCAGCTAAAGAGGCCGATGCAGCCAAAGCAGCTAAAGAGGCCAAAGCACTGAAAGAGGCCAAAGCAGCCAAAGCACTCAGAGATGCCAAAGCAGCCAAAGAGGCTAGAGATGCCAAATCGGCCGAAGATGCCAAAGCAGCAAAAGAGGCCAGCAGCAAAAGAGGCCAAAGAGGCTAGAGATGCGGAAGAGGCCAAAGAGGTGAAAGAGGCCGAAGATGCCGAGGAAGGCAAAGCATCTGAAGGGAGTATTGTGATAATGGATAAGCAAAAACCAACTGCTTCAGATCTAGAAACCGAGGAAGCTAGAAGGCTTGCAAAGAGTGAGGCTGGTTTGGCAAATGTCAGGGCAAGGAGTGAACGAGAGAGGAAGCTAGCTTCCTCACAGCAATCTCCTTTTCAGGGAAACAGTACAACCAAAATTATCATTCTAAAAAAGAAAATTGGACATGACTACGATCCTTTTGCATTACCTGAAGAAAGATAGGTAAGTCTTCTTTCTTGGACGACTTACCAGACGACTAAAATCATGATTGCTTATGTACTTTTGGTGTTTGCAGATGGTATAGAACAACTCCTAAAAAGAAACCACTAGGATTTCCAAGTCTCTGGTATTGGACCCTTCGAACCCCCTTGGAATGGCTTACCGACTCTGTAAGTGTCTATACAGGTACTGAGACTTAACTAGACGTAACTAAGTCTTCTAACTTAGACGACTTACCAGACGACTTCCAGGAAGTCGTCTAGTTGGACGACTTACCAGACGACTTCCTGTAAGTCGTCTGGGAAGTCGTCCAGGTTAGAAGACCTAGTTAAGTCTTCCATATTTGTTAAGTCGTCTGACTTTTATTCTTTTTCATTGCAGCATATGGATGTTTTTATCAATGTGCTGAGGAAACGGTACACCAATGATCCACATATGTTTAGGAGTGAAAGAATGTGTATTCTTGATCATGCCTTTGCACAGTGGTGGATGAGCAAATACCGGGATTGGGTGAGTTCGGAGCCGGATGCAAACGGTTTAGGAAGAAGGCTTCCTGGGGGGTGTGGGATTTATACGGAGGCGTTGTACCCTCATTTTGCCAGACGAACAAGATTTGGGGGATACATGTCTACGATATATATGCGCCAGTAAACTACAAGAACAGTCATTGGCTTGCTATTTGGATATCGATCCCTAAGAGGCACATAGTCGTCTGGGAGAACATTGTTGGATGTATTTGAAAAGCACAGCTGGATCAGGTAATGACGCTTTTTGTCAATATTGTCCCTTATTTGCTTGTTGAGTGCGCTGCGACAGTTGAAGAACGTTGCAAATACTCACTGGAGCCATTCACGTATGAGGTTGCGAATGCACCTCAGTGTGAAAGTTGAGATTGTGGCCTCTTCGCCTTGAAGTACATTGAATGTCATGCACTTGACTTTCCATTTTCCGGTTCCCTGAATCTCAAGAACAGTAAGGCTATTAGGAAGAAGATGGCGGTGGATATATTTGAAGAGATCTCCGACGCCCATCAAACAGAGATAACTGACGCTGATGTCAACCAGGACATGTATGATTAGAAGACTGACCTGTAAGTCGTCTACTACCACACGACTTATGTGGAAGTCTTCTAACCCTAACCCAAAACTGAAAAACTTATTTCGTAAGCTTATTTTGTATATGTCATTTTTTGTATAAGTCATTTTGTAATCTTATTTTGTATTCTGTATTCATGACAAGATCATTGTATATATTTGGAAGTTCGGATTATTTTATATTTTGTATTCATAACAAGAGCATAACAAGATCATAACAAGATCATAATAACATTCATAACAAGATCATAATAAGAAGATAAAAGACTTTTAGACGACATACAAACGACTTCCAGACGACTACCACCAGACGACATACAGACGACATACAGACGACTTCCAGACGACTACCAGACGACTTCCACCAGAAGACTTCCACCAGACGACATACATACGACATATAGACGACTTCCAGACTAACTACCACAAGACGACATACAGACGACTACCACCAGACGACATACAGACGACTTCCACCAAAAGACTTCCACCAGACGATATACATACGACTTCCAGACGACTTCCACCAGAAGACTTCCACCAGACGACTTCCAGACGACTACATACAGACGACTTGCACCAGACGACTTCCAGACGACTTTCAGAAATTGTCTAGAAGATCAGTTCTCACAATGTGGAGTTGTATGACCTGTTTCTTTGCAGTTTGAACATCTATAAACCCTATGTTGCTTCTTGGGTTTGTGTCCTCTCATCCTGGAAAGCTCCAACCAAAATTGCCATCTTGATTTCTTTTGTCTTCCCGGTGGACACTTTACATTCGGTGGAAGACATTTCCTTGCCTTAACTTCTCCAGCAGGAGGATATATATTTTGTGAGTATCCTGCAAACAAAGTAACCTTTGAGTAGAACGATGACACTAGGGTAGAGATATGCAATCAAGCATGATTTCAACTGCTATGGCATGTGAGCAAGGTATTTTCTCCACTGCATATACACCACAATCACACTTTCCATGTTCCAAGTCAACAATACAGTTTTGGATACCTCCTGTTACAAAGAATCACCATCCATCGATTGGTTGGACGGTCAAATGATCCGCTAGCTCTGAACAAACCGCCAATAAGCTTTCAACTTTTCGGCTATGTTCAGATGTGAGACTCAAAGCATCTTCTCTTCTTTTCCCATACCACCTTCCTAGCTTCTCCCTTATAAACTCCAAAAGGAATAGTATGGGAAATCTTCTTGCTTTTTTGAGTGCAGAATTAATAGATTCAACGATGTTGCTCGTTTTAATGTTGAACCTTTCTTCTTGACAATGAACCCTTGACCATAGAGCCACGTCGGCTTCCTCCAAATATGTTTCAAGAGCCGGGTTTGCACTCCGTATCTCGTCCATGTACCGATTAAAATCGTCAAGTGTATGAGCAAACGCAACACCTTTGACCAAGTATAAGAGATGCTTTCCTTTAAAGTTTTTGACAATGTTCTGTTGTAGGTGATAATAACATATTCCTCGGGTTGCCCAAGGAAGCACTTTGTCACAAGCCTTTATAATGCCTATGTGCTGGTCAGAGACTATCACCAAAGCAAACTGATCAGTTATACAAGTCGTCAATTTTGTGAAAAACCATTCCCAAGAATCTTCATTTTCAGCATCTACAATTCCAAAAGCCAACGAAAATATCTGAAAATTGGCATCTTGTGCAGCTGCTACTAACATAACACCTCCATACTTCCCACTTAGGTGAGTCCCATCCACCACGATGACCCTTCTTTGAAACTGAAATCCAGCAATAGAAGCTCCAAAAGATAAAAATAGATACTCAAATCTACTCTCAGAATCAAGTTCTACACTAGTGATAGAACTCGGATTTGATAATTCGATTTGCTCCAAATATGAATCCAAACGCTCATACCCATCTTCTGCTGATCCTCTCACCAATTCTTGCGCATATAACAATGCTCTATATGAGGTGGTGTAATCTAGAGTCATGACAAACATATTTTTCATCGCATCTTTGATATGCGTCGGATTCAACCCATCAATGATTCCAACGCGATCGATGAAAAGCCTACCAACATACTTTGGAGTACAATGTTTCCGCACAGCCAGTCGGTCCGAAACCGAACATGTATGAGTGCTCAGATACTTGGTTACCCAAAACGTGTTTGTTCCATGTTTCACACTAGCTCTAAGTTTCCATCCACATCCATTAACACGACAAGTTGCCACAAATAGAGTTTTTGTTGACTTGATTATTCTGAAGGAGAACTTACGGTTCACCGCTATCAATTGCAGCACTGAAACTAGTGCATCCTTGCTAACAAAACTCTGGTTGACATAAATATTGGTGGCATTCGAGCTTCCTCTTTCACTACCATATGTCTCTTTTAGATCCTAAAACATATATTATCTTCTTCATCCTCTTCCTCATCCTCATCCTCGCTATAATCTTCACCAAGATCTTCCGCTTTAATATCCTCCTCCCAATCATCATTTTCAGCTTCAGGCAAGTTAACATCCTTCTCCCAATCATCATTTTCAGCTTCAGGCAAGTTAACATCGTCCTCCCAATCATCATTTTCAGCTTCAGGCAAGTTAACATCCTCCTCCCAATCATCATTTTCAACCACCTCATCATCTTCTTCCCATTTCTCTGAATTTTTATTAGAATCTTCAGCTTCTATAACCGTTCTCAGCTTCATTCGGCTTGAAACAGAAAGACGTACATCATGCATTTTAGTGATCTCGATCAAGTTTCGAACTTGTCTATCACTTGTAACATGAATAGGAGGAGTGTTTTGATGCATCATTGCTTCTAGTAACAAGTAGGTTAACTCTAAAACCTCTACTTCCATGTTATAATCTTCTACAACCATTTCAACAAGTTCGGCATGTGTAGAACCTTCACTCAAAAAGAATATTCTCGCTCCTTTAGCTTTATCAACCACAAAATCCCAAGATTCGTCTTTCACTGACCATTCTCCGTATACGACAGGGATAGGACGTATCATCTGCAGAGAATCAAATTAAATCACATTAGCAAACATAGAAAAGCAATTCAAAAAAGTTTAGAGAGACGACTTGGACGACTTCAAGGAAGTCGTCCGAGTGGACGACTTCCTGGAAGTCGTCTACTATAAACAGAAGGTTAATAACATGTATGTTGGTAAGCTCATAAATATCACCAATTAAGTTATAAATTTCATTCAGTAGCCGCAATATTGACTAATATACATGAATTAACAAGAAAATATTATAAATCCATTAAAATTTTTGAAAAAATGAAAGTTTATTAATGATTGACCTAGACGACTGCTCTGGAAGTCGTCAACACAGATGACTTCCAGGAAGTCATCCAGTAGACGAATTCCTTGAAGTCGTCCGTTTAGGTCATTTTTGCAATTGAATATTTACAAAGGAAGACTTAAAGTGAGGTCGTCCAGTCAGACGACTTCAAAATAAGTCGTCCTTTGTTAACAAAATAAATAGAAATTTATTCAGACGACTTACATGTAAGTCGTCTGGAATAAACAAGTTACTTTTGCAATTGACCGAATTGTGTCAGAAAGTTGACTGGCCAGAGACGACTTACATGTAAGTCGTCAATCCGACGACTTCCAGGTAAATCGTCTAACATTTTCTCAGAATGTTGACTTGGTTGAGACGAATTCCAAACGACTTCCAGGTAAGTCGACTTAGGTTACTTTTGCAATTGATAATTTAAACTTAGATATTTAATTTTAAGTAGACGACTTCCTGGAAGTCGTCCATTGGACGACTTCCGGGAAGTCGTCTGTCGAAACTAAAGGTTTGACCAGATTCTCGTCTAAAAAATCCGGACGTCACTTTTTGTTCGACAGACGACTTACCTGGAACTCGTCCGATGGACGACTTCCAGGAAGTCGTCTACTTAAAATTAAATATCTAAGTTTAAATTATCAATTGCAAAAATAAGTCGACTTATCTGGAAGTCGTCTGGAATTCATCTCAACCGAGTCAAAATTCTGAGAAAATGTTAGACGATTTACCTGGAAGTCGTCGGATTGACGACTTACATGTAAGTTGTCTCTGGCCAGTCAACTTTCCGACATAATTCGGTCAATTGCAAAAGTAACCTGTTTATTCCAGACGACTTACATGTAAGTCGTCTGAATAAATTTCGAATTATTTTTGTTAACATTGAAAATCTGGACGACTAATATGGAAGTTGTCTCAAGAAAATACTAAAAAGTCAAATGCAAAACTAATCTCCGCATTGACCAAACGACTTACCTGTAAGTCGTCTGTCTCCCAGACGACTTCATTGTAAGTTGTGTGCGTGTCAGACGACTTACAGGTAAGTCTTCCGACGTACAGTTCAGAAAAGAGTTTTGATTTCATACCTTCAACGACTGAGGTAACTTGCTTAGCTTCTCCAAACACACAGAACTTTACCCAGAAATCGATCCCACTCTTTAATGACCAGTAATTATGATGTTGAATGGGTACATGAATATTTGAATGTTTAGATTCAAAAGATTGAGTTTTGGGTGAATATAGAGAGAAAGTGAAGAGAGATGTAGGTTTTTTTGATTAAGAAATGATTTACAAAGTGTGAAAATAAATTCTAGGTGCATTAAGAGCTTCAAATTGGTTGTTCATGATGGTTGATGTATTGATCGCAATGGCAATATTGTAAATAAGAGATGAAGATGAGGATGATAAAGTAAAACAATCAAATTCGAAAAGAAAAAAAAAGTAATGGCATTTTCGTGAATAATCCAGGTTTTTAGGGTATAAAAGGCACATGAAAGTTCCAAAAAAAACATAGGTTAGTTTTGCATTTGACTTTTTGTTTTGGGTTACTTTTACAAAACACCCTATATTTTTTTCCTTATTTGTTATGTAGATAACTATGAATAAAATAAATAATTTTGTTACTTGTGTATTATATAGATAATGATATACAAAAACGTGTATATAAAACAAAATTAAATTAAAGTGTTAAATTAATTTTAGATGTAAAAAACAAAGTGAAATTTTTTTTCATCAATAAAAGTGTAAAAAGCTATATTGATTGTAAAAATAGATAACTTATCTATATATATATATATATATTTAAAAATAAATTGTTTAAAGGTTTTTCTTTTAAAATAAAAATCTTCTTTTGGATGTTATATAGATAATCAAAAATAAATTTAAATTAATAGTTAATAATTTTTGTGATTTTTGTATCTTATAGAACATAATCCTCATGATGAATTACACTAATCCATATCAGCCAATTAAATTATTTTGTGATTATTCAAAAAATATTATCATGTACAAATCATCTTTACAAAATATTATTTTGTGTTATCGTGTATATATTATTTAGAAAACAATATTGAATGTATAAAAATAATGTAATGTTAACTCTACGACATTCATATGATAATTATTTAAAGCATCCATTAACTATTTTTACTATAACTGTCAACAAACATTTATATTGCGTTAGTTTATTAGTAACCGTGAATATTGAGAACACATAAATTGAGAATATGGTGATCATGTTATTTTTCAGGCGGTTGCGGATTGGATACTTACACAACTTAGAATCTTCACTGTTTGTTTGATTTTTGAAAAAAAAAAGAGTTTGTAGAGATATTTTTGACATCACAAATAAGATTTGGCGTTTTGTTTTTGAATTATTGGCATTATGGTGTTTGAATGTTTGTGATAACTTCGTTCAAGGATATACATTACATTGAGATCTTGCTTCATTTGCAGATAACTTCATTCAAGGATACATGTTATATTGAGTTTTTACCTCTTTGCATAAGTCTAATCGCTGTAATTGAATACAACTGTATATTTTCTCCTTTTTAAACACAATATCACAAGTTCTATTTAGGAAATGTTCTTTTATTCTCTTAACTTTTTACTACCTCAGATTGTTTGGTTATTTTTATTAAATTTTGCATGTTGATGTTAAATAATCCTCATAGTGAATTTCTATAAGACATACTAACCAATGAAATTATTTTGCGATTTAAAAAATATTATCATGTATATATCTTTTTAAAAACTTATTTGTGTTATCATGTATATATATTTTTAACAAATATTATTTGTTGTACAAACATAATATAACATTAATTAAATGATATTCAGCTAAATTACATATAATAATTATTTCGGAAATGAGATTTGGAGCATATATTAACTATTTTACTATAGTTGTTGATAAAAAATCAATAAAATTAATAAAATACTAAAATCATATTTTATATTTTAAAATTTATAAAATAATAAAAATAGACAAAATATTTAAATATATTTGTTTAGAAAATATACAAGAAATAAATATCAAATTTTATTTTTAATTTATTTTATTCAGCTAAAACATTAAGGGAAAATTATCAAAATTGACCTAAAACTTGATTTTAGGTTACCCCTACTTGAATGAAATGCAAAAGTAACCCAAACCAAGCAAAAAAACAGTGTGCTTTTTACGAATTTAACCCTAGTAAGTCGTCTGCGCATTTTCTTAGGTATTCTGCGAGAAAGAAAGTCGTCTGGAAATTTTCCTGGACGACTTCCAGGAAGTCGTCTTGAAGAGTAAATCTTAAAATAATTTATAAATTTTATGAAAATATTTCGACAGGAGGAAAATGTTTATAATGTAATTATAAACATTTGTAAATGATATAAATTAAGATCTAGTAAAATTGAATTGGTTTAAACCTAGATGAGATGAATAAAGTAAGTGATGGTATTAGTTGGTTAAGGGTTTGGGAACATATGTTGTTGTATTGTATGTACATTTAGGGGTAAGAGGTTGGAAGCTTAATTTTTTTCTTGAAAAATTTAAATTTGAGGTATATGTGTTTAAATTTGTGTATATTAAACACTTTTAAAGATTATATTAAGTTTAACGAAGTATTTAAATGTTATTTTGTTAGTTATTTGAGGTAGGTTTTATATTTAGGGTTCCGGACGACTTCCAGGAAGTCGTCTAGGTTTTAAACGACTTACCTGGAAGTCTTCCAAACCGTATAAAACTTTTTCTTTTACCGAATTACATTTATCTAACCACTTTTTTACCGAAAATATAAATAGTTATTTTTCACTGTTATTTTCACTGTTTGCTGAGAAAAAAAAAAAAAACCCTAGCCGTTTTCTCTTTAAGGCGATTTCAAAGGCGATTTTTCTGTCGAAATCCTAGCTGTCTTCCGTCGAAACCCTAACCGTCTTCCGTTGAAACCTCTGGCCGTTTTCTTTCGATCTCACCACTGATAACCTTGTTTCTTCCGCCGGATATCGTTTCTCCGTCACGGCCGAGGAAGAGTAACCTAACCCTCTTCATTTTTTTCCAGATCTAAACGTTTGCGTTTTGTTGAATTTCCGCCGCCGATCTCACCACCGGTAAGTTCTTCCTCTTTGTTGTTGTTCAGTGTTTTGCTTAAGGCGAATCGTTTTCGCCGCCGTTAAACCCTAATTTTTATAATCTTACTTCTTATCTCCCGTCTTGTTTTGCAGATCTGTAACCACTGTTGTCGTTGCCGACCAATACTTCTTCGCCTCCGACAGTAAGTTCATCCATTTGTAGCCGTTCAATCTAGTTAGTTATTTCAAACGTCAGATCTGTAGGTTTAACACGATTTTCAGATCTGTAGGTTTAACACGATGTTCCAAAAGACTTCCTGGTAAGTCGTCTTGTTCTAGATGACTTCCAGGTAAGTCGTATAGTACAAGACGACTTTCAGATAAGTTCTAGTACCATACGACTTATCTGAAAGTCTTCTTACCTAGACGACTTACAAAGAAGTCATCTACACACATCCTACCTAGATGACTTACCAGGAAGTCTTCTAACACCAAAATTTACTAGTTTATAAACCTTTATCTGTTTGGTTTGTGTTTGAGATGTTGGTTTTGATTGTTTTGTAGACTGGAGTGGATTTACCAGAACTTCCGAAGAGGTTATTTACCTTAGGGAAAGAGCCCGAACCAGTCAAAGTATTTTGTATCATACTGATGATACGAAGTTGTATTCTGCCATCATGGCTGCTCTACATCCAGACGAATACCAGGAGCTGAGAGAATCAAAGTTGGGAGTCTTCCTCAAGTTCAAGGAGCTGAATTTTGCTTGGGCATCAAGGCTGGTTCACTTATGCTCAGTTTCAAGTTTCACATCAAGAAGAAGTATGAGCTTTGGTGTCTTGTTGGTCCGGAACCGGCGAGGTTTTCTCTGATTGAGTTTGAACACCTCACTGGTCTCAACTGCGATTACGTTGAGAACCTGGAAAATCCGAGGTGTGAGGTTACGGAGGAGACGACTGCTTTCTGGCAGCTTTTGGGTGTTGGAATCGATGCTGTCCTACTACAGAGCAGATAAGAGCAGCATGTAAGAGATGTGCAGAGTGGTCTCGGGATGATCGGATGCGGCTGGGATACTTAGCCATTTTCACTGGATTCATTGAAGGAAGAAAGTTCTCAACTGTAACCCGGGCTAGTCTTGCAAGGCTAATGATGGATTTAGAAGAGTTTGAAAATTATCCATGGGGGAGAGTCGCGTTCAAGGTGCTGATGGACTCACTGTGGAATAAAGATTTAACAAAATCTTATACTATTGATGGATTTGCACAAGTGATCCAGGTGTGGGTGTACTATGCTTTGCCAGAATTCGGAGCTGAGTATGGTCATCCTGTACAAAACAAACCATCTCCACCTCTGCTGGCTTACAATGATGGCAAATGACGCATATTTTTTAAAGATGCCATCAGAAGACAAGTAATTCTATCAGAAGACTTATAACATACTATAGTCAGAAGACTTACCAGAAGACTTAACTACAAGTCTTCTCACCAGAAGACTTCCAGATGACTTATAGTTAAGTCGTCTGTAAGTCGTCTATAAGTCGTCTGGTGAGAAGACTTATAGTTAAGTCTTCTGGTAAGTAAGTCTTCTCATTATAAGTTTATATCTAAGTTTATTTTTTTTTCTACTACAGACAGTCGTGATGAACTTTGTGAAGAAGAAGAACATTAATGAAATGTGGCCAAAATGGGACCATGATGTAGAGGATAAGGGCGCATACAACATTGTTAAAGATATGTGGAATGGGAATCATCACTGGACCATGGAATGTTGGGAAGTCGTCGGTACTACCTTGTGGTCTAATCAAAAGTTTGTAGTCGTGTATGCGAAGAATGAAGAGGGTTATGTGAAAGAAAAGACTATTGTGGTGGAAGAGAGACCTCGGAAGAAAGCTGGCAAAGAGGCATAAAAGTCTCCTCGAGAGGCAAAAGATTCTCCTCGAGAGGCAGAAGAGTCTCCTCGAGAGGCAGAAGAGTCTCCTCGAGAGGCAGAAGAGTCTCCTCGAGAGACAGAAGAGTCTCCTCGAGAGGCAGAAGAATCTCCTCGAGAGACAGAAGAGTCTCCGCGAGAGGCAGAAGAGTCTCCTCGAGAGGCAGAAGAGTCTCCTAGAGAGACAAAAGAGTCTCCTCGAGAGGCAGAAGAATCTCCTCGAGAGGCAGAAGAGTCTCCTCGAGAGGCAGAAGAGTCTCCTCGAGAGGTAGAAGAGGCTCATGTGGGTTTGATTACCCAAGAAGTTTTTGAAAAAAGGTTGAATCAGATGGCTGATGCCTTGAGGGATGATTTGGGGATGATCCTTAGGGAGATCAAGTTTGTTGCCGATAGGGTCGAAGTTGTTGCCGAAAGGATCAAAGCTCTGGAGCAGCTTGTCAAAAGCACCAAAGGGACTGCTTCTAATGAGGTTACTCACACCCCTTATGAACCGCCTAAATGCACATACGAATTCGGGGTTAGTGCCTCTCCCATAAAAAAATCGGGAAGAACTTTTAAAAAATATAGTAGGAAAAAAACTGATTTGCTTCTTTTGTAAATCAGAATGCATTATTTGCTTCTTTGTTTCTTGATTGTTGGTTCAAATTTTATAAAATAATATGGTTCTTCTTTATTTCTCAATGTTCATTTCATTCTGGTGAGACGACTTACCAGACGACTTACTCGAGAAGACTTCCTAGAAGTCGTCTGGTAAGTTGTCTCATCAGACAATTTACGGGAAGTCTTCTGGTAAGTCGTCTGACTTTTATTCTTTTTGGTTAAGATTTTGTTTTAAGTCATCTTCTTTGGTTCATTTGCAGAGTGAAAGTTTAAATGGGAAGAAAGGAGACCCGAGTGTGTCCAAAGAGGACACTGAGACCAAAGAGGCCGAAAAGGCCAGAGGGACCAAAAAGGCCGAAGAGGCCAAAACAGCCAAAAGGCCAAAGAGGCCAAAGAGGCCAAAACAGCCAAAGAGACCAAAGCAGCCAAAGAGGCCAAAGCACTCAAAGAGTCCAAAGCACTCAAAGAGGCCAAAGCACTCAAAGAGGCCAAAGCAGTCAAAGAGGCCGAAGAGGCCAAAGCAGTCAAAGAGGCCGAAGAGGCCAAAGCAGCCAAAGCAACCAAAGAGGCCAAAGCAACCAAAGAGACCAAAGCACTCAAAGAGGCCAAAGCAGCCAAAGAGGCTAGAGAGGCCAAAGAGGCCGAAGAGGCCAAAGCAGCCAAAGAGGCTAGAGAGGCCAAAGAGGCCGAAGAGGCCAAAGCAGCAAAGAGGACGAGGAAGGTAAAGCATTTGAAGCGAGTGTTGTGATAATGGACAAGCAAAAATCAACTGCTTCAGATCTAGAGACCGAGGAAGCTAAAAGGTTGGCAAAGAGTGAGGCTGGTTTGGCAAACGTCCATGCAAGGAGTGAACGAGATAGGAAGCTTGTTTCCTCACAGCAATCTCCTTTTCAAGGAAACAACACAGCCAAAATTATCATTCTAAACAAGAAAATTGGATGTGGCTATGATCCTTTTGCATTCCCTGTTGAGAAGCACATAACTTCACCGCTTACCAATTGACTGAAGAAAGATAGGTAAGTCTTCTTTCTTGGACGACTTACCAAACGACCATAAAATGATTGCTTATGTACTTTTGTTGTTTGCAGATGGTATAAAACCACTCATAAAAAGAAATCACCAGGATGTCCAAGTCTCTGGTAGTGGACCCTCCGAACACCCTTAGAATGGCTTAGCGATTCTGTAAGTCTTTTATACTGCTGGTGAGACTTAACTAGACTTAACTAAGTCTTCTAACTTAGACGACTTACCAGACGACTTACCAGACGACTTCTAGTAAGTCGTCTGGTAAGTCGTCCAAGTTAAAAGACCTAGTTAAGTCTTCCATATTTATTAAGTCGTCTGACTTTTATTCTTTTTCATTGCAGCATATGGATGCTTTTATCAATGTGCTAAGGCAACGGTACACCAATGATCCACATCTGTTTAGGAGTGAAATAATGTGCATTCTTGATCATGCCTTTTCACAGTGGTGGACGAGCAAATACCCGGATTGGGTGAGATCGGAGCTGAATGCAAAAGGTTTAGGAAGAAAGATTTCTGGGGGATGTGGGATTTATATGGAGGCGTTGTACCCTCATTTTTCTGGATGAACACGATTTGGGGGTTACATGTCGATGATATATATCCGCCAATGAACTACAAGAACAATCATTGGCTTGTTATTTGGATATCGATCCCTAGGAGGCACATAGTCGTCTGGGACAACATCGTTGGATATATTAGACAAGCACAGCTAGATCAGGTAATGGCACCTTTTGTCAATATGGTCCCTTATTTGTTTGTTGAGTGCGCTGCCACAATTGAAGAACATTGCAAATACTCACTGGCGCCATTCACGTATGAAGTTGCGGATGCACCTCAGTGTGAAAGTGGAGATTGTGGCCTCTTCGCGTTGAAGTACATTGAATGTCATGCTCTTGGCTTGCCATTTCCCGGTGCCTTGCATAACAAGAACATCAAGGCTATTAGGGAACATATAGCGGTGGATATATTTGAAGAGATCACCGGCGCCCATAGAACAGAGGTAACTGACATTGATGGCAACCAGAGCATGTGTGATTAGAAGACTTGCCTGTAAGTCGTCTACTACCAGACGACTTTTGTGGAAATCTTCTAACCCTAACCCAAATTGCAAAACTCATTTTGTAAGTTTATTTTGTAAAACTCATTTTGTAAGCTCAACTTGTAAGTTCTATTGTATATATTTGTAAGTTCAAATTATTTTATATTCTGTATTCATAACAAGATCATAACAAGATCGTAACAAGAACATAAAGAAGTTCATAACAAGATCATAACAAGATTCATAACAAGATCATAACAAGATCATAACAAGATTCGATTCATAACAAGATTCATAACAAGATCATAACAAGATTCATAACAAGATCATAATAAGAAGATAAAAGATTTTCAGACGACATACATACGACTTGCAGACGACTTTCAGATGACTTCAACTAGACGACTTCCAGACGATTTCCAGACCACTTCCACCAGACGACTAACATACAACTTATAGACGGCTTACAGACGACTTACAGACGACTTGCAGATGACTTGCAGACAACTTCAACCAGACGACTTCCACCAGGCGACTTCTAGACGACTTCCAGAAGATTTCCAGACGACTTCCACCAAACGACTTACAAACAACTTCCAAAAGTCGTTCAGAAGATCAGTTCTCACAATGTGGAGCTGTATGACCTGTTTCTTTGCAGTTTGAACATCTATAAACCCTGTGTTGCTTCCTGGGTTTGTGTCTTCTCATCCTGAAAAGCTCCAACCAAGATTGTCATCTTGATTTCTTTTGTCTTCCCGGTGGACGCTTCACATTCGGTGGAAGACATTTGCTTGCCTTAACTTCTCCAGCAGGAGGATATATATTTTGTGAGTATTCTGCAAACAAAGTATCCTTTGAGTAGAACGATGACACTAGGGTAGAGATATGCAAACCAACATGATTTCCAGCTGTTATGGCATGTGAGCAAGGTATTTTCTCGACTGCATATACACCACATTCACACTTTCCATGTTCCAAATCAACAATACAGTTTCGGTTACCTCCTGTTATAAAGAATCGCCATCCATCGATTGGTTTGACGGTCAAATGATCCGCTAGCTCTAAACAAATTGCCAATACGTTTTCAACTTTTCGGCTATGTTCAGATGTGAGAGTCAAATTATCTTCTCTTCTTTTCTAGTACCACCTTCCTAGCTTCTCCCTTATAAACTCCAAAAGGAATGGTATGGGAAATCCTCTTACTTTTTTTGAGTGCAGAATTAATAAATTCAGCGAAGTTGCTCGTTTTAATGTTGAACATTTCTCCTTGACAATGAACCCTTGACCATAGAGCCACGTCGGCTTCCTCCAAATATGTTGCAAGAGCCGGGTTTGCACTCCGTATCTCGTCTATGTACCGGTTAAAATCGTCAAGTGTATGAGCATACACAACACATTTGACCAAGTATAAGAGATGCTTTCCTTTAAAGTTTTTGACAATGTTTTGTTGTAGGTGATAATAACATATTCCTCGGGTTGCCCAAGGAAGCACTTTGTCACAAGCCTTTATAATGCCTATGTGCCGGCCAGAGACTATCACCAAAGCAAACTGATCAGATATACAAGTCTTCAATTTCGTGAAAAAACATTCCCAAGAATCTTCATTTTCAGCATCTACAATTCCAAAAAACAATGAAAATATCTGAAGATTACCATCTTGTGCAGCTGCTGCTAACATAACACCTCCATACTTCCCACTTAGGTGAGTCCCATCCACCACGATGACCCTTCTCTGGAACTGAAAACCAGCAATAGAAGCTCCAAAAGATAGAAATAAATACTTAAATCTACTCTCAGAATCAAGTTCTATACTAGTGACAAAACCCGGATTTGCTAATTCGATTTGCTCCAAATATGAAAACAGACGCTCATACCCATCTTCTGCTGATCCTCTCACCAATTCTTGCGCATATAACAATGCTCTGTATGAGGTGGTGTAATCTAGAGTCATGCCAAACGTATTTTTCATCGCATCTTTGATATGCGTTGGATTTAACCCATCAATGATTCCAACCCGATCGATAAAAAGCCTACCAACATACTTCGGAGTACAATGTTTCCGCACAGCTAGTCGGTCCGAAACAGAACATGTATGAGTGTTCAGATACTTGGTTATCCAAAACGTGTTTGTTCCATGTTTCACACTCGCTCTAAGCTTCCATCCACACCCATTAACACGACAAGTTGCCACAAATAGATTTTTTGTTGACTTGATTATTCTCAAGGAGAACTTACGTTTCACTGCTATCAATCGCAGCGCTGAAACTAGTGCATCCTTACTAACAAAACTCTGGTTGACATAAATATTGGTGGCATTCGAGCTTCCTCCTTCACTACCATATGTGTAATAACCCTCAAGAACCAATGAATTTTTGGTTGATAAAATTCAGCTCGACCAGTTTTGAGTTAGTCGATCAAAATTAAAATAAAATCGACCCGATGAATTAATGTCTCGATGAGACTGTCGTGTGGTCGAAAGACCTTCCCTTGATAGTTATGGTCGAGTTTTAATTATTATGGTCCAGTTTTATTAAGCTGAAAGAGTTTATCTAAAAGTAAGACGAGATCCGATGGACAGGAAACATTTGGTCGAAAACTGCCCAAAAAGACCGTTCAGCTGCTTGGCCGGTCATGTGCGATGCACATGATTTTCACCTGCTTGCTTGCTTGACTAGTCATGTGCCATGCACCTTCCTGCCTGCTTGCTACATTAAAAGTCATGTGAGTTGCACACCTGCTTGGAGATTACTTCATTGGGAGGAAAGATTCAGCTGCTTGGTTACTTCATTGGACAGAAATGATGAAGTAGGATGCTAGCTGTCCACTCTCATCCTTGCTTTGGTTTACAAGCTGGACACTCATCAGAAACTCC